>JANSTV010048951.1:0-14598 GCA_027564135.1 Lestremia cinerea
TTAATAAGGGTTTGCTGTCTCATTTCCAGGTTGGCTAATTGAGGTACCGAGTTTCGAGGGCTTAAACCAGATTTATGGGAAATCATTTTGACGGTGCGAACGCGAAAATGAGTCTGTGCTTAAAGTGAATTATGTCGTTTCGTCGCTACCGTTCATTATTATTAGCAATGCAACACGCTCGTGAAAACCCACTTGCTCTCGCCGCCCCTACAAACGTATGGCTGCTGTTAATCCTCTAAACGAAATCCGGATACAATTTAACGCTTCCTTTATTGATGTTTCGTTTTGTGTGCCATTTCCGAGAATCGTAAATTATTTTTCAAACAAAAAGTTAAGCGATCCGAGTCCCTGATGACAAATCAATTTTGAATAAGAAAAATATATTTGATTTGTCGATAGAAATCGACCGTCGAAGAAAAGCCCATTGCTGTCTATGATGACGGTCACGGCCGCCGGAGAGAAACGCCATACGTTTCAGGCATCATTATGAATCAGCCAAATTCGTCGGCTTAGCGGGCATAACTTTCAAAAGGTCAATTCGAATGCTCAACGGAGATGGGCCGTACAATTCGATAGACTCGATTCTGTTTTGTATTCGATGTGGAAATGGCGATGGATATCTTTGGGCCCCAGTTCGGCTGTCCATTTTTCTAATCGACATGCCGAATTAACATTTTCTGCCATTGCTCGACCGAAAATTGGTATTCCCAATGATTGCAATTTCGCTTCTTTTTTTTCCCTCAAGTCATCGCAACACCATTAAGTGGCTCGGACATTCAAATGAAATGATCATTTCCCGAATTCCCTGCGGCTCGGCCATTTTTACAACAAACAAGCTCTTTGCTATTCATTGCCACCAGTCTGTCGACGGTGCGCTCATTCTTGCTTCTCCTCATTCTTGTTCTCTTCCTTTTCTCCCACTTGCTCTTCCCCTCCAACGTCTCCTCCATCCTCTGTTTCCTTCTTCACTCGAAACTTTTCATGATTGTTACCATTTTTCGATTCATAATTTTTGATTACATATTTTTCACTTTACGTTCCTTCATTTCGTTGTCGTTATTGTTGTCGACTGGTTTGGATGGTTGGTCGGTCGGTCGGTCGGTCGGATGTACCATTAAATTCAATTGCGAAATGATTTATATCTTTAAGCATCGTTCGCATACCATTTTCTCCAAGTCGATTATATCCTTATTCTGCAAGCTACGCCGAACGGCGAATATGCAAATTCCCAAGAGTTGGCTTTTTACATTATTGTTGTTGTTGGTTTTCTTTCTTGTTCCACGCGATTTTCCTGTCTCGCATTCAGTCGGTTCGACCGAGTGGGAGAAAGAGGAATAAAAACATGAAATTTGCATTCTGCATAAATTAAAATTCAGTTGCCCGTTCGCAACAATAGCCCCACATTCGGAAGTAGCAATTTTTTCTCTCTCGCCGAAAGTAATGAAAATGATTTCGTTGTGTTTTTTTTTTTGCATTGTGAAAATGTGCTGTTGAGGTTCATTAAATGATGGAAAAACATGTTTTTCGAATGTCTGGACGTGGGTCTGAACGGCTCGAGACTATTAAGTCGCCATATGATTTGGGTTTTTCCCCAGTGCTGTCTCGAGCGGAGTGTCTTGATCAGAGGCAGTCGACCAGAGCAAAGTCACCTCACCTCGAAACAATGGAATCAGTCAAAATCACGAGCAGACACCACCCGAACGAAGCGTTGATTGTGAAACAGGCAAACGTCACAAAAATGACGAAACAAAGCCCCGAGCAGAAGGCCCGGATGAAATATCGAATGGTCTCTGGAACATTGAGACCACCCGCTAACTCACGGAAAATGCTATTTGTTCGTCAATGTGAATCCGTAATTACGCCAATCGGGTATTGTTTCCATTTGACATATCGCTTCCATGGCTTTATCGTTCTATCATTGAGCCAAGCTTGAGCGATTGTGTCAGTGTGCTTTTGTGGTTGTGGCAATGCGATTGTATCTGTGTGTGTGAGTGTTTGTGTGTATATATGAAACTTCTCCGTTACAGCGGTGCTAATCATTCAAAGTGAATGTGTTTTTGCAGATCGAAAGCAGTGTCATCCATTGTATCGACTTTTATCAAAGCTAAATTTGTATTCATATCAATTCGACCTTTTTCGGCTCGTGTCTTCATCGGTTCGATCGCTTCCATCGTTTCCATCATCTTATCCGTCTTCGTCATAACAAATTAATCAATATTCCTTTCATTCAACCAATTCCGAATCAAAGCAATCAAAGTAATCGAACGTGTTTTTCTTCTCTCTTTTATTTTGCGTTCAAACGAATATCACTGTCATTTCCCCAAAAACTCATCCATTGTTGTCGGCGCTGAGCTTGATGCCTCGTGCCTGCGCCCCCTGCCGTCGCTTCCCCCCTCCATCGATCGCGCTTTTGGCTCGCATTCAAAATATGTCTCGATGATTTTTATGTTTTTATATTTATTTTCGAATCGAAATGAATGAATATCTTTCGCAAGGCGCATTCCGCCGATGATAAATGACTGTTGAGCAACACTGAATAAATCGCAACGACCTTTTTCTATTTGGTTCGTGCGTAATGAATTTACTGTTATTGATCAAACCGCACCAGAGATGTTTGGTGGATGAACCAATGACCTCCGTAAACAATTGCCTGTCTGACGAGGTGTTTATTTGATTTGATGACTTTTCGATTATTTGATTGCCAACGCTAGGGCAAAAAAAAAAAACGAAAGAAAACAACAACAAAAAATCAACAGCAACATCCGTGCAATATTAGATTAATTACCGTTCACACTGAATCGCTTCGATTTGATCGTGTCACGAAACGACCGGCCGATGACGAAGAAACGAAAACAAAACAAGCAAAAAGGAAAAAAAAGAGGAAAAAGCGAAATGCGAAAAAAAAACGATTGAACGAGTCGAAAAGGAGCCGTTCGGTAAACACAGCCGTCATGCGAAATGCCTGCATGAAATCCGAAACAATTGTTGATTCCGGTAATGGCACATGATGTAATACCACTTGACGGATCATTGAACATTAGACGATTTCTTTTTTCCTTTTTTTTCTCCTTTTTGCGTTGCCTTCGGTTCGGTGGCCGTACGACGAATGGAAGAAAAATGCTTTTCCGACGTGGAAATAAATGGGTCATGGCATTTATATAGGCTTTCAATGGATTTAGTTTCACTTTGATAAACAAATGCTATTTCGACTTGGATTCTGATTCGGTTCAGTTGATGTGGCGATGCGACGCTAGTGCGTTACTGATTGCTTTAAAGTCGATCTTGATTTGCAGATTTGGCTCGATTTCGGTTCGGCGAGGGTGAATGAGCGACTCTCTCAGACGAATATCGTCATTGCGAAACCGGATCGCACAAATTACGCAAATTGTATCCAAATGCTCAGACCGAGAACGAAACGTTCAACAACATTTTTAATGAAGTTAACTTTTTGCCGAACCAAATAAATCACTTTGTTAACGAAATTCTTTTTCTTCGCTTGAAATAGCGAACTCAAAAACAGGAAAACTCGCGACGAGAAATTCTTTGGTGGAAAACATTCCAAGCGTTTTCTTTGCAATTTTAATTATTTTGATTTTATTTCATCACACAATGAATATCAAGCTTACGAGAAAGAGATAGAGAGATAGAGAGGAAAAGAAAGCAAGAGAAAAGAGAGCAAACCACCAAGAGAAGAAATCTCATTGAAAAACTCAACATTGTGATCACAGGCGACCCGGAATTCTTCAAAGTGATGCCAGTACCATTTACCAACAGCCCCACGAGACTGAATAATGCTGTAGAACGCACAATAGGATTAAGTTACTCTTGTATCAGAAATGCTTTGATCTTTTTTCCATTCAGCGATACAACGCACTGATACACAAACACACTCACACACACACACATACACTCCTACACATACATACATAAATCAACTCATTGGCTGGAAAAGTGAATGAAGAAAAAATTTGATGAAGAAACCGAATATCTGACAAATTTCCTTTTTGTGCGGTCATCAAAACTGGCGACGACGACCGCATCAATTCCATGGAAAATGGCATCTGAGCCAATGTAAATGACGATCGTCGACTAAAAACCACTCAAAATATAATTTTTTATTGTTAATAACAGAACAAAGCACTCAGTTGACAGTTGATTTGACGTGAAGGTTTTTGCATTTTCGAAATGATTAACATTTTGTCCAAAGAGCCAAGCGAGATCGCAACCCATTGAATGGGCATTCATTCTTCATTCACAATCGGAATGTCGCCGGAAGGAATACGATTCGTTGCTTAACTCAATTTGTCGTCGTAATTCCGCAAATTATTCACATTTTTCGGATGTTTTTCTCAACCCCAAAGAATGACAATCATTTTGATGAAAATTTTTCGAAAATCAAACCATAATCTTCCGTCATCGCCTGTCGGCCACATTGCTTGCGTGTCCAAGCCATGCACAGACCAACTGATGGTCCAAATGCCACAGTCACAGTCACGGCACTTGATTGTTTATTATATTTAATCAGAAGATCAACTTTAAATAAAACTACTTGAAAGACAATAAATGGAATTACGAGACAGAGTGCGGTGCACAGCTGTTGGACGGCGGTGGGATCAGTTTGTTCAAGTGTGTTTGCTCGAGTCGTTCGGACGGGAATTATTTTATTAAAGTAATCATGACAGAGACACTCGTGAGAATCACTTTATGGCCCGACATTTGGATGCTCAACTCTTTCACTCACTCTCTTTCACCCTCTCTCTTTCTCTCTAATTATGTAATAGATTCGCTCCGAGCGGTCTGTGCCATCGCAAGAGTGCTCCATCACTCCACCACATTGTGTATCGCATTGAGTGTGAGAGGTCTAGGGGATTCTCGCTGAAACCACATGCACAATGCCAACATCCACCAATGTGTAAGAGATTCGTTCAAAGTTTCACGTTTTACTGCTGAAAGCATTGAGGTGGCGATGGAAGATAATAAAAGCCTGTCGCATTGGATGGTTCTCGATTGCAGAGTGCATTCGGAACTTTTCAACGGGGCAAAGTTGAAATGTTTCACATTCGAAACAGTCGAAATGAAGACATTCTAACCGAACGCCCGTCATCATTCAAAGTTCACTTTTCACAAATTGTCGTCAATTAATTATTCGTTATCTGCTTTTGAGTTGCGAATCAAACGAATATTTAATTGTCACTTCAATCACGATGTGCCATTCATAAAAGAAGAAGAAGAGAAAGAAAAAATGGCAAACGATTCCAACTCAAATTGTAACCGAAAGCGTTGGCGATGGCGCAAAAACTCAACTCATTGCTTGCAAATGCTTCGTTCACAGCCCGAACTACATGAAAAGTCGGCGAGTTGTTTATTAAACAGCCCGAAATGGCTAATTAAAATGATTACACTTTTGCAACTCAAAGTTTTCCCATCGTCAAAATCCGATCGCATTGACTTGGGGAGGGGGTGGAGACTGTGTAATGTACAACATTAACTGGCAAAATTTATCGTCTACTTTTCCATGTAAATTCGTTGAAAATCTTTCACCAGATTACGGATATCATTCCAAGAGATTTTCCATCGTTGCTCGCGGCACCGTTCTCGCAACTCTTGCCATCAATTTTTCTGTCCAACCGAATCATTTGCCATTCAGCGAGCCAACGTGCAATTCAAAACTATTCAAAACATAAATTATCTCGTTTCGTTGTAGAAAATTGAAAATTCAATTTTCATTCATTTTAAATTTAAATTGCAATCGCATAAATTAGAGTGAATTCAGTGAATGAAGGCTGAATGATATATGGTTGACAATGATTTGTCGTTTAGAATGATTCCGGTCGAGCATAAAATTGCACAATCAAATGGCTGGCATCAAATTCATTTCGATCGGTGGCTGTGCAATCGTTTAATGCTATTCCACGGAAGCCGATTTGCCCGAAAAACCTCTACCTCTGTCGCAATCCATTCCAATCATCATTTGCCTTTGAGGAAATGAAATTTGCTGAATGGAAATTCGATTATTCGTTATTTTCTGTCAAGACGACAAGCCAATGAATCATCTATGTGGCTGTTTACTAATCAAACCAACATTTGAAAATTGATGGATTGTTAACCATTTGTAAACATTGGCTGACGATGAGACGTGCTCAAAGGAATGGCACAATTGAGTGCTTATCCACTTGTTTGCTCATCGAATCAATTGTATTATTCCGAGTCAAGCAACACTTGGATGGCTCACGTTCAATCATTGATTGCAATTCATCAGCTCGTTCGCCATTCACAATTTTAATTAAACGGAATTAGTAGTTGCATTCCACTTGCGGATATTTGAATGATGGCATTCGTAAAGCCCTTTCGACCCCAACGGGGCAGTCCATTTGCTGTTTGCTTACGTAACTCGGCCTCGTCAATTATCGATATTCTCATCCCACAACAATCCACCTCGTAATGAATTTGCGGCAATCATCACAGTTTCCATGCCATTTTCTTGACAGTCCAAATGCAAATAAAGTGTTTTTTGTCCAACTTAATTGAGCTGAGAAAATGAAATTGAATGTGAAATGGCAAACCGATTGATATGCGCCGCGATGATTGGATGATGTTTGGTATGGCGATATATGTGAGTTTCAGCCGAACGCTGAATGGATGTACGACAGATTTTGCCGTTAACTTTAACAAGGAGAAATGCGAAAATGTCTTTTCATGAATAACGGATGATGTTTTCGCAACGGCATATGGTTGCCATTGGTTGTGTAACGGTGAATTTGTGAGCTTTTTCACAAGCGCCAGCTTACGGCAGCAGAGCAGAAGAAGAAGAAAGAGAAAATCGGCCGACATAACATTAATAGAATCATCAATCGTGCACAGTCAATGTGCGATACACAAACAATATCTCAATGGTTGCACAAAGGTACGGCAGCGAACTTTGAGTCTGGCAAAAGAAAAGCTCACAACCTTTTCACTCAATTTACATCCAGCTTCATATTTCTTTCCCTTTTTTTGCGTATTTTTTCTTGTGCTTGTTCCTTTCCCCATCTTCCCTGTGAGACTGTGCTGTCGATCGCAACATTTCCTTTCGATTACGTATCTTTTATTCAACAGCTAATAGGTTCGGATATGTAAATCCTATCAATGATTTGATTTTGCTCCCTTCGTGTGTGGAATTTTGCATGGTTGTGACGTTGTTAATCGAACGGCAAATAGCAACCTGATGGCGATGGGAGCGCAGCATTAAACGAAGAGAGAGTTAGAGTGAAAAACGCAACAAAATATCGATTTGAAAAAAAAAACTCACGATTTTTTTCATCACTTGAAAATGAATTCAAACTCAATTCCATCGTGAATTTCCGAGACTAATTAAAATTGGAAAATTACAAAATGGCCGCGTTGAAATCGCCATGGTTGCGGAGAGATTGATGCGTAAATTCGATGTTGCCACAAATCGAACTCATGTGTCGATGATTGAGTTAAGCGAATGGGTAACATTCGAGGAGGTCAAATATCTGATTAATGTTTAACCGCTTGGGGATAATTTCCCTCAATCCTCTCCCAGATGACGTTTTCGAAATGAAATACGAGAAAGTTTCATGCAATTTCCCCAAAAACTTTGCCCGCAATCATCCATTCCAACGGTGCGGATGTCGATTGCAAGAGAGAAAACTATTTGTTTTTATTTCATGGAAACTCTGGGAATTCACAGGGCCATCGAGAGGCTTGAGCTGTGATGAATTAGCTATTTGGGAGTTGGCCTTGAGTCCGACACCGAGCGAGTCAAGTTGAAAAACACCAGCCGGGACTGTGGGACTTGCGATTGCTCTGAAAATGCCATTTTTCTGTTGGACAATCTCATAATCGACGAGAAAACAACATTGTTGAATGTGGAAAATGGGAACGAGAGAGCTTTTAAATTGCAATAACATTTCGCTTCGATGTTTGTTTTAAATTAAACGTTTGCAATATTTTCACCAGACAAATATAAACAGCCAATACAATTGTAATCCTGTTGAGCATTGTGTTTCTGTTTCGGTCGGGCGGCCAGCTCTTCGCTGAGGTCAATTTTACAATTATGATTTTTGGTTTTCCCCGAAATAACAGTCGAAGCCATTTACAAATTTCCATTCACCGCAAACAATAAAATTCAATGTGCGATGCGTTGCGTTGTGGTGTTTTGTTGGGTTGAACGATGAGTATTTGGCAATTGTGTAAAACATTTCATCGGTCGGCCAGCAACCATTGCCAATTTGCGAGCCATTCAATTTGAATTCATCATTGACAGCAGAACCACCAACTGGACCAACATTTAATGGCGGAGGTTGTCGTGGAGCGAAGCCTTGCCAAATGGAATACATGAATCGCAAGGCTTTCGTTGCACTTGCCGCTGTTTGAGAATCATTAGTCGGGTCTATTGATTGATCAAACTGACCCAATTCGATTTTCGCAAGTACCGTTTCTGAACGGGCACCGTAGATACAAAGTAATCGCCTTAGCCTCAGCCGGGGCACCCATTCAGTTCCGTTCGTCAGGCAACACAACGCAACCGGAGCTAAAGTTGAATTCACTTTTTTCTTCCTCGAAAAATATTGAATAAAAAAAAAAAACTGTGCTTTTCCACTCTCTCATTTCGCTGATGCCCTTCTTTTCAGAAATTTTCCATCAGTCCGCTGAATTTTTCTCTCGCTTTTTTTGGATTTGCTTTGTTTGTTGTTGAGCGTTGGTTTTTCCGTCATCGTTTTTTCTCGTCGTCTTTTGTTTGCTGTTTATACTCGAAATCAACTCATGCTCTGTTTTTTTTCCATTCATTTTCAGATAGGAACTAGTTACAATGCAACATGGCACAAATCCGCTGTGCTGGAGGACGATCCAGATGCTGTGACGCTTTTATCTATACTTTTAGTCGGTAATAAAATGTTTTCATATTCATTTCTCTCAATGTTTTATGCCCGCTGGGGGCGGCAGCGCAACTTCGGAAGTTTGAGACTGGTTCGGTTATCACCGCTTTGATGGTTGAAACATGATTTCTAATCCAGTTTGTCGACGAGCAATCTCCAGAATGGATTATAATCAAGCGAAGCCTAAGCCTTTTGGCCTATTCGAGTTCGGGAGGTGGGGGTGGGTAAATCCCACAAACTCAGCACCCTGGATTATCATTATCATTGAAGGTTTCCTTTGCGGAGCTCTGTTTCCATTCGAGCGAATGGCTCATCATTCGCCCAGTCATCAAGCATTGTGGTTTACCCCCTGCAATCATTCATTAATCGAATTTTTTTCCCCGTTGAATCATTCTCGTTTCAGGCATTTTTTTATCATTGCTAATATTTCTGTCGATAGCTGGAAATATTCTAGTTTGCTTAGCCATTTACACCGAAAGAAGTTTACGACGAATTGGTAATTTGTTTTTAGCATCGCTGGCCATTGCCGATCTATTTGTTGCTTCGCTTGTGATGACCTTCGCTGGTGTTAATGATTTATTGGGTATGTTTGCATCCAATCATTGTTCCATTCGTTTTTCGTTAAATTTTTTTTTGTGTTTGGACCGTTTTCACCCTCCAATTTCATTCAATCGGAACGAGTAATTGGTTGCGGAACAATGAAATATTCATTTGTGTTTGATGGGAAGCTAAGATTGGTTCATTAACTGAGGCTGATTAGATGTGGATGCTAGATTGTGGGAGGGACGCGTGCCATTGTCCGAAAGCCAATTGGATGAATTTAGCTTTTGCTGATTGCGCACACCCTCGTCTAACTTGCCTTGTTGACTACGCTGGTTGGACGACATCAATTTTCCCACAATTCTCCACTTTCCACCCCACCTGTGCTCTATCGAAACCACTTTGGCCGGAAATTCGCACCGTTCATATTCACTCAATGCTGACAATTTCATCAAGAATTTCGAAAGCTATTTTGCGGCGATTTTGTGGAATCCAACAACGACTCATTCACCGTTGGTCGTAAACAGGCACACGCAAGCACAGACACAAATACACACACACAGATAACGGAACGCGTCATACATTCACCGTAAATTCCAAATAAGTCATAATTACCGTCTAATTGTGCAAATGACTTCCATTTCAACCGAAATTACCCAGGTGAAACTGGTCGTTAGCAAACAAACAGAGGCTGTTGATTTGTTTCGCAAATTATTTCGAATGAAAAATATGTCAAATTGAAGCCACCAAGCGCTTTGTAACGTCGCATGCATTCCATTCAATTATCGAGCGCAATTGTAATTGCGCTAATTGTAATTGACACGAAAAGCTTGTTGATTTCGAAATGAATAATCGAATGTTTGTGAATCACTCGTAAAGCTGTTTATCGTCAATTAACGCTCTTAAATAATGGATAATGATGTGATTTGATGGCTGTCACATCGCGATCAGTCGATTCGAATGGGATGCGATCGAGTCTATTTGAAATGCAGGCAACGCGCTCAAATCCAATTTCGAATTTGCTTTAAATCACGTCAATTTGCATGACTGAGAGTTTTCCGATGAGATTGAAGTCACAAGTGACTGGGTGGATGGGGAGTAGATGGAGGTTGGATGAGGTTGATGGGGGCTCGTGAACGAGATTGAGGTGTCGTACGGTTCCTAGCGAATGGGTAACGAGCCCAGAAGATTGAAATTTATTGCCGGTGCCATACCGTCAGGCAGACAGACCGAGGTCGTCGGGTGACATGGGCAAAATAGACAGTCCTCTGGGGAGAGGAGAGGAGAAGAGGTGAGGAGCGAAATAAAAAAAACGCGCGCACACACACACAAACACAACCAAAGTCGTTAGTGGCTCGCCGCAACATTCTCAATAATTCATCGAAGTCAGTCTTGGATAAAAGTTTACCGCAGATGAGTTATCGTTTATTCGCATTTTCATAAATCTTGCTGAATCGTTTCATTGCGAGCCCTCATTCATTGGAGCCCATAAAATATTCAAGCGATAATAGCAACACCGAGAATTCTCTTTCAGTTAAAAGCTCCGTTACACAGTTACAGGCAAACCGTTTGAATTACGTGTTTGTTTTATCCATCGTTGCGCTCTTTTTGCGGTGCAAAGCAACAAGCGGCCAACGAATCCACCAGAATCTGACGTTAATTCATATTTTTTCTCTCATTTTTTTTTTAGTTCTTGTTCATTTTTGGCTTTTTCGCAACGATTCCGATGAGAAGATAATCCACACTTGGCAAAAAGTTTAAATTTGTGCTGGTGTTTTTTTGCTCATGCTCTTTCACCCCCATTGCGCTTTCATGGCGTTCTGCGTTGGAAATTACCAACTTTCGAACCGAAACCCATCAACCACGATTGCATGCAATGGGAATATCGGTATGCGGTCGTGTCCGACGAACGAAAGTTTCGATGAAAACAAGCACACATAATCTTGCCATTAAATGCATGGAATTTCAACTTGTTACTCGCACACATTTCATGTCGGTTTTTTCATCCAACACAATTTGTCATATTTTCAAAGCCCATCCAGCCAAACAACAACATTCGCAAGCGGTAATGGCAATGGCAGAGCCATCAGCAACCGGAATGTCATCGGTAGAATCGGTTGAAGGCGCAAAATGGCACAAGCATCCACACACATACACTCACACACATACACCCACAGCAGGAGCATCAACAAGCTTAAAATGTCTCTCTATGACGCTCAAAGTCTGTAATGGCACGGCTGGGTTGTCACCCACTGCATTGCTGTACCTCCGACGTTGTGTCATTTGCCATTCGCTCCCCCGTCGCACACCGTTGACTGCAAAATTGTAATTTCAGTTAAATATTTCCATGGGCAATTTATTTAATCCCAAAAGTCGATTCGTTAAACTGCTGGCGGGTATTTGGTATGGCTCGTCGTCGTCGCTTCGCCGCTCAACGTGAAATGGCATACACACACTTGCACAAGAGTCTCACGTAACGTGTTCCAATGAAATGTCGACGATGTCACACCTTTCCACCTCACAGCAGCCGTTTAATCCAGCAGCAATTGCATTAGATTCACGCGAGCTCGAAAATTCAAAACAACAATTTAGAGATTTCATTTCGGCATCGACTGAAGGCGACATTTCGTTTCAATTTCTTTTTCTGTCTGTTTGCCCTCCGCCTCGATTGGGTTGCGACTTTCGGTTTACCAAGAACCCGCCAGTAATTGCGAACGTCACAGTGGCTTTGTCTGAAAATTCAAAATGTTTTTTCTTTTTTTTTTTTTTGGTTTTTTGACCGAAAAAGTCAAGCTTCCGTTTATTCATTTTCTCCTGGTGGCTCCTGCTGCTTTCCGCCCGCTTTGCTTTGCGTCCTCACCTCAATATTGAATTTCGGAAAATATCTCGCAGCAATGGGCAATAATTCCATCTGTGCGCTTATCATTTTCCGCCTGTACAGCGCTCTAATTGAATTATAAATCGCTAAATGGATATTTTTGCAATGGATTTCTCGTTTATGCTTTTCAACAGCAAAGCGTTTCATCTCAACGATATGCCAACGATGACGGTGGCAGTCAACGTGAGCTGCTATTGAAATGATATTTTAGCATTCGAATTTCATGAATTGAATTAAATGTGACAAAATTTCAAAATGTTTAGTTTGTTCGGTGATTTTTCATTTGAAAGGAAATTCGAAATGGAAAAATAATTGCGAGTCGAGATGGGGTTGTGGGTGGTTGGCGAATATTGGACGGAATATGGGCAAGTCCCTGCGCTGACATGACAACTCGTGACATTCACGCAAGGGACATTTTTTCCCCCATTCATCTTCTGGGAGGAATTTTCCAATTAAAATGCTTGAATTCCATCAGATGGATGGGCGATTTGAACAGGATTCATGAATGATTTGGCACGAATCCCCTTAATTGGATGGCATTCACTTGGAAGCATTCGAGACTAGTCGTTCGGCCTACATTCGCTCCATTTCGCCTACTGACGACTGAATGCTCAATGAATTGCAAACGAATCAAATGACTTGTACGGAAGTAACTCATCCCGACACTGTCGGACGAAAAGCAAAGCACAAAAATGAATCATCATCTTTCCAACTGCAGTCAGTTGATCGTTCAGCTCGCCTTGTCTGACGGAATCCAAAGTCATGCAATTCATCTTTCCATCGGCTCCGCACACACGTATTGTGTCTCAGACCCAATCAATTTCCAACATGAATTCCATTAGCTTACACAAAAGAAACCGTTAATGGCAGCCAGTTAAAACAACAATAATCGCATAATCTTGTAGCGGCAAGAAATGCCCAATTTGGCCGGAATGAAAAAAGGCGTCTGCTTTGAAAAAGGGTTCGACAAGAAATTCAATAAATATCGATTTTTGCCAATGTGACGCCATTCACAATATCAAATTGAATTATTCAACAATTAATTGTTGTTTGGAAAATTTTTGCGAAAATCGTTGTAATTAATAAAACGAACGCAAATCGGCTTTCGAATCACCCCCATCCGGTGAAGCATAGCGATTGTGTTGAACATCGGTCGAAGCAGTGTTCCGTGATTCAATGATTGGAAAAACATCACAAGCGCGTTCAATCGTGGAGGAGAACAAGAACAAAAAAGAGAGAAAGAAACAGAAGAGAGAGAGAGTGAAAAAAAACACAAAGAAAAGAAGAAGAAACCCCGTTGGTGAAAATGAACGTCGTCTCGATTTATCATTACGTCAAAAAGGTCAACACAAAGGTTACCCCATTCGAATGCAAAATGAAGGTGACAGATTCCTTTTCTTTTCCTCTTTCTCATCAATTTTTCATTATTTTTCACGTTTTTCCCCCCCACTTCGATTCCATAACGGTTCATTTCAAACACTAGATCGGAGCGAATAAACGGCAACGTTCATGCCACTCGCACAGCAAAGTCAAAGGCGAAAGCAACTTCCATTCAAATGAACCGCAAACTAACGGTTCATAGTTTGCTAATGACATTTAATGATACGTGGCAACACCGTAACGGATTTCCGTTGGCGTAGCGATTATTTATGGATGGTGGATGGTGGATGGTTGTGTGCGTACTGTTGGGCGGGAACGTGTGTTTGAACACTGAAATACACAATTCATTGCTTGTGGCCATTCATAACCCATATTTAATTTGGGAAACAATCAATAAGGAAAATTACGTTATGACTTGTCGTTGTGGATTCTGTCGAGTTGTCGTCGATCCGCAATCCATTCACTTTGCTTGTATGCTTGTGTGTGTATGTATGTATGTGTCTGTGTGTGTCAGCGATCTCGAGATGACAACCAAGAAAAATATGAGATGATTCATGAATCCACCAGAGCCGAAGTGGAAAAAAAACCAAATTATCCTCTCATCATCGTCTCATTCATCATGACTTAATTTCAATGTAAATTTTTTGTCGGTGGGGGATTTGTTGTCGTTATTGCCGTTGTCGGTTCAAGTTCCATTCAGGCGGTTCATTTTTTTGTGTTTCGCAAAAAAAAAAAAAAAAAATCATCAGATGCGTTAAGCTCCTTCACTCCGGTGCTGTTTTTTCATTCCGGATTTTCCCATCAGTTTTTTCCTTCTATTTTGTTGTTTTTTTCCCTCCCCATTTTCCGTTGGTCCGTTTCGCTTTGACAATTTTCCTTCGATTTTTTGGCCTTTGTTGTTAATCATCATTCTCGATT
>JANSTV010048962.1:0-14595 GCA_027564135.1 Lestremia cinerea
TGGACGTCACTGGACCCTTCAATATGCAATTGATCGCTAAAAACAATGAGCTGAAAGTCATCGAATGCAACGTTCGAGTGTCCCGCTCGTTCCCATTTGTGTCAAAGACACTGAATCACGATTTCGTGGCGATGGCAACCAGAGTTATTGTTGGAGTGGAAGTCGAACCGGTCAACGTACTCCATGGCTGCGGCAAAGTGAGTCATGATTATTCCATTCTGATTAGGTTCCTTCTGACAATGAAATTCTTTTCTTTTTCAGGTTGGTGTCAAAGTGCCCCAGTTCAGTTTCGCTCGCTTGGCTGGCGCCGATGTCATGTTGGGCGTTGAGATGGCCTCGACTGGGGAGGTAGCCTGTTTTGGTGACGATCGTCACGAGGCGTATCTGAAGGCCATGATTTCAACAAGCTTCCAAATTCCAAAGAAAGCCATCCTCTTGAGCATCGGAAGCTTCAAGGTACATGGATACATATTGACGTCTATCGCAAAGGCTATTTTCTAACAAAAACATTGCTTGTATCCTTCCAGCACAAAACGGAACTGTTGCCGTGCGTTCGTGCGTTATCGAAGATGGGCTACAAATTGTATGCATCAATGGGCACCGGAGATTTTTACGCTGAACATGGTGTCAAGGTGAGTAATGCGATACAACACAACACAGACAATAATTCGCCGAATAAGTCAAAATACCCCCATAAAATCATCACCAAAGTTCAAACAGTAACTTTATTCATCGATTCCAAGCAAGCGCTCCGAACAAAAACGAAACATTTTTGAAAAGACAATTGATTTCACCTCGCGCGCAATCCACAGCAATAACATTTAATTAGTTCGATTGAAAGCAAAAGACGGAAGAGAATTCTCGGAAATTGGCACAAAGGTATTCATAGCGCCGCGAGCGGTATGTCAAGTGCACGATGCATCGATGTCGGCAGAACAATAAAATGCGCTCATAAACCGTTATCGACATTCATTTCACACTTCCGAACGTCAATTTTGCCATTCAAAAGCCGCAACTATCAACCACTACAGTTCTGTGTCGGCTTCGACGTCACTGCCGCTGCAATGATTGATATCACTTTTGAGTTGAGTTGACTTCAAATTGCCTTTCGTCGGCGTAACCTCAGTTTCACTTCCACCTCCATTCACCAGGTCATCCAGATATTGTCTAGTCTTCACCGTCGGCGAGTTCGGTTCACTATAAGCAATGTCGTCGTCGAAGAAATTCACACATTTGATCGGTCCTCTGGGTGACTTGGGTGACTTTGGGGACTTTGGAGATTTTGGAGACTTTGGTGATTTTGGTGACTTTGGCGATCGAGGAGGCTTCGCGAAATGCACATCAGCAGCAGTTATTTGAATTTTCACTCGATTCTTTTTCGCGACCTTCAAGCTTTCCTCTTCTGAGTCTGAATCGCTGGGTCGACGAATCGAGAATTGGATGGGTGAAATTGGTGACGCTCGAACCGAGTTGGTATTCGTGTAGGGATCGTAATCGGTTTTGCTCAGCACGCCCTTGCTATTTTGAGCGCGAAACTTAATTTTATTGGAGAGTTCCATTGAGCTCTCGCGGTTCGGTAGTTCCGGTGGAGCCATATGGCTGCGATTCCGTTCCATGATGACATCGCGATGCAGGTCCTCGATTTGCTTCATGAACTCGTTTGCTTCACACGTGGGATCGTCGTCTATCATCAGACTGCATAGACGTGTTGCTTGTTTCAAGTAAATCAGCGCTTGATTGAATGCGTGGTATTTATGCGACGATTTGGCCATTGCGATGTAGTGGCTGATGAATGTCTTGTAGAGCAGCACCCGACGCAATTGTTCCATGTGTTTCATCACAGGCAGCTGAAAGCATAGAGCGATTTTAGTGAATTGTCTCCAATTTTATTCGTCAACTCACCTTCACGTCGATCGATTCCACGGAATCACGCCTCTGACTCTGTTCGTTCAATTTGGCCTTCTCCGCTTCGGCAAACTGGACTCGTTTTGTGCGTCGCCTCTTTGATTTATCGAATTTATCGATTTTCTGAAATTGTCCAATCGCTCCCAACACCAGTCCGTCGTCACCCTCGTCATTGGCATCGTCACTCAGAAATTGATCATCCAAGTTGCTGTCGTTTTTCGTGCGAAACATTGGATTGATGATCTTCAGCGGATTGTCGATAATGATCAGCGTGTACAACTTTTTGAGGTTGATTTTGGGAAAGAGACCCGGAGCGAATCGCAGATTCTTCAAAGCGATCAGCAAATGCATGACAGGGTTTTCGGTGATGCGGAAAATCCGCTTGTGCAGGTCGACTAGAACGCGTTCAGGGATATTTTCGAAAAGATTCCGCTTTGGCAGAAAGTAGTCGGGCATCCGTTGTTTCTTGATGTGATCCAACAAGGCGTTCAGAAAACGAACCAAAGCCTCTCCCAAATAGTCCTCTGGCCACGCCGCGTAGTTATTCTCACATTGCCAAAAGAGATGCGTGCGCAGGTGCTCGGTGGTGAACATGTTGAGCTTTTTGTCAATGAATGGCTCAACGAATGTCTTGATCAATGCCTTGGTGATCATGTAGACTTTGATCTGGGTGTTTGTCAGACAGCTCTCGAGATAACGTTCCGCCTCGGGGAATACGATTTTCCACTCGAGTTCGTATTGAGCATTCAGTCCGTGTCGTGGCATGCACCCCAGAGGGATGACGTGGCAACCAAACGACACAACTTTGTTGACCATCAACGGTGTTGGCCATTGAAACTTCTGACGCGTGATTGGATGCTCCTTGATCTCCCGCTGCCGATGTAGCCATTCGAAAGCCTCCTTGGGCCAGGGACACGCTATCGCGGGGATGAATTCCCAAGAAGAACTGTAGATAATGGCTCCTTTCCACGTTGCATCCGATAGTTCCTTCCTTGCGATGCCCAAGTCGACGGCCAACTTTTCCTGGAACGCGCTGATGAAATATGCCAGAAACGACTTCGAATTCAAGTACTGGCGCAGCTCGTAAGAATGTTCCTGTTCATCGCCGGAATCGTTGTCGTTGCTTTCCACAGACGGAATCGAGACGTTCGCGATGCAATCGTCTGGCAGGGACGTTGTGCTTAGCGGCTCATCGGTCGAGGTATAGCTTCGAATTTGACTCAGTGGCTGTCGCGTGTTCAATGTGGTGATGTACGCATAATCACACTCGCTGCTTGGCGGTGAGCTATTCGTCGAATTGACGGATGCTCTCTTAGCCGCGGGATAAATGTTCAAGAAATTGCTGTTCGCAATAGTTGCATTCGGTCCAGTGCCATGTCGCTTGGACCGCGATAGTACCAGCATGCTGTCTCGATGCTTCGTGTTAACGATCGGTGATTCGTCTTCGTCCTCTCTGCTCAGCAAATTCTCGTGGTTCTGTGTGTTGTACACCGATTGCCTAATCTTTCGAATGATCTCCGAGCTCTTCAAACGTATGTAGCCAACATGAGTATTTCGTCTTTCCAAATTATTCGGATAGTCGATCTCCATTTTGTAGACGGGAGCGTCAGTGACGATGCTGTACACGGCCGGTTCGCCGGGATGCGTGATTTCGATGTTCTCGTGGACGATGTACAGGCTCTGAGCGTGCAATGAGGCAGTAAAATCTTTCGTTGGTCCATGCCTGGCCGTTAAAATATTGTTAGCTCCGTCCGAATCACATCCAATCAAACTTACCTCGCACAAAATCGTACTCGACGATCGATAGCGTCATGCAAACGGTCCGGCAATATCACAATTTTGCAATGCTGCTGAATTTTGTTGGTTTCCTCATTTTCTTGCTTGCGATTGCGTTCCACGGCTTCCCACATTTCTCTGCAATGAAAACAAGCGATTTGTTTTAACGCACGCACACCATCACTCAACCCACATTCCATTCGTAAATAATTTTTCTTGTTCGATTAAAACGACTGATAGGCCGCGAGCAATGAAACGCCGCGAAATCAAGCCCTGCGAGTTGATTAGAAATGAACTTGCGTCAATGTGAGGCTCGCGAAGCATTGTTGGAGGAGTCATCAGCGCGACTGAAAGAACGACATCTTATGTCAAGAATTTCAGAGGACTAGCGACTCCAGACAAACCCAGTCTGATCTGATTTTAATCATCCCACCGCCAGCGAAGGTCGCTTTCCGCAAAAATTCTAAAATTGACTTTCAAGGAAGGAAATCGCAATCGATCATAAACCAATCAAATGAATTACATCAAATTGCTCGATAACAGCTGGTGATTCACCTGAATTCGATTTCGATAGTAACAATTAATACTTGAAGAAATCAATTACCAGCACTTCAGCGGTAATCAGAGCGATAATCTGATTGTGTTACTGAAAAGCCGTTAATGAATTGCCGAGAATGGAACTTGGTTCGGATGATTTTTGGCGGGTTTGCACTCACTTCTCGTAATTTCCGTAGAACTGAATCGATAGCATCAACTGATTCAAAATGAACGTTTGGCTGTCCCACGCCAACTGGTCTTGCATTCGATTTTTGGCTTCGATGTCATAATCGGATTCTTTGAACTTTATTTCGGATTTCCGTGGCACATGCGGTGCCTCTGGCGCTTTCAAATTTGTCAGTTTGTTTGCTTTGCGTTTGCTTTTCTCTTCAAGCTTCTTCTTCTTTTTCTCTTGTCGTTCGACTTCGCGATAGTCTTTTTCGTACATTTCCCGTTTGTATTGTGCCACCTCGAACGGATTGTTCGGCACCTTGATTTTCGACTGAGATCTACCCATTTTCTTGAGATCACGTCACCAAACTGGAAATGTTAACGATGAGTCGCGGCGCAAAGTGAGAACCATCAAGAGCGATCTCGAACGGATGGATTTTCTCGAAAATTTCAAGACGAAATAGAATACGTTCACTCGAAGTGCGAAACCACGAAAGCTACTCCGAACGAGCCCACGCACAATAAGCGACTGGCAATCAATGCCATTTTAGGGAAGTGTCTTGTCAATTGCGATCGCCATCGTCACATATGACAATGTAGATAACGCTCATTCGCGGTCGATAAGATTTTTTTTGTTTCAATTTTCCAATCGATCGTCAAACGGTTTATTGGCCAATTTTCATTATCATCAATTTGTTGTCGTTTTTGCTCGTCGCTGGCTGGCGCAAACAATGCACAGTTTCATTCACATCGCTCCATTGAACATGCAACCGTGCGTCCGGTTCATGTGACGCCAGCTTGATGCAAGTCTCGCGAACTTGAACTTGATCAAGACTGCTCGGTGAGTGCTCGCGTTGAAGGCAGCAACTGCGGAAAAGCTATTCATTGAGCTTTCCCGTCGGAATTTTTCTGATTGGTTCCATTTTCATGCAAATCGCAAAAGCGATAAATTAGAAAAAAAAATCGATAGCAATGCAGTCGTTATCTTGGAATTTCATGCACGAAATTGGCGGCGACATGCACATCACTGTTAACCGATGCAATTAAACGATTGAACAACAGAATTTATGGCAACTGCTAATGCATGTTCGCGCGTGTTTTTTTTCCAACGACAACAATTAACAATTTACTTATTCATGAATAACATCTTCCGTTCCAGATCGAGTCCGTGCAATGGACATTCGACAAAATCAACCAGGATGACGTCAGCGGAGAACTGCAGCATTTGGCTGAATTTCTGGCAGACAAAAATATCGATTTGGTCATCAATTTGCCAATGCGGAATGGAGGCAGCAAACGTATCTCCTCGTTCATCACGCACGGCTATCGGACACGGCGATTGGCCGTGGACTTGACCATTCCATTGGTGACGGATGTGAAATGCACCAAGCTGCTGGTAGAGGCGATGTGTCTCATTGGCGGAGCACCGCTGATGAAAACGCATACAGATTGCATGACCTCGCGGCAAATCAAGAAGCTGCCGGGCTTCATCGATGTGCACGTGCATCTGAGGGATCCTGGTGCTACTCACAAGGAGGACTTTTCGACGGGAACAGCGGCTGCCCTTGCTGGCGGTGTCACGATGGTTCTAGCCATGCCGAACACCAATCCAGCCATCACAGACCGCGCAGCACTGCAGTTGGTCCAAGACATCAGCCGCATGAAAGCCCGCTGTGATTATGGCCTCTACGTGGGAGCGTCTTCAGACAATCATCAGACTGTCCATGAGTTGGCACCGGAAGCGGCCGCTTTGAAGATGTATCTGAACGAGACTTTCTCGACGCTCACCTTGACCGATATGCTTGTGTGGGAGAAGCACTTGCGAAATTGGCCCAAAAATGCGCCGCTGGTGGTTCACGCCGAACGCCAATCTACGGCAGCCGTGATTTTCCTAGCGAGCGTTTTGGATCGTCCCATTCATGTTGCGCACGTTGCCCGCAAGGAAGAAATGTTGATTGTCAGAGCAGCAAAAGAGCGCGGTATCAAAATAACATGCGAAGTCTGTCCGCACCACTTGTTCCTTTCCACCGCGGACATCCCAAAAATTGGTCAAGGCCGTGCGGAAGTTCGACCCGTGCTCTGCTCACCGGAAGACCAAGCCTCACTGTGGGAAAATTTGGAGTTCATTGACGTTTTCGCCACGGATCACGCCCCACACACCACCGAAGAAAAAGGCTCTGCGAAGCCACCGCCGGGATTCCCGGGACTGGAGACCATCCTGCCCCTGCTGTTGAACGCCGTCAATGAGGGACGACTCACGTTGGACGATGTTATCAACAAATTCCATCGAAATCCTCGCAAGATTTTCAACCTGCCGGAACAGCCAAATACCTACGTTGAAGTCGACATGGATGAGGAATGGGTCATTCCAGTAAAACCAGCCCATTCAAAGGCTCAATGGACGCCATTCGCGGGCTTCAAGATCAAAGGAGCTGTCCATCGTGTCGTGCTGCGCGGCGAAGTTGCTTTCGTCGACGGCGAGGTACTGGTTCCTCCTGGTTTCGGTCAAAATGTTCGCGATTGGCCCGCCAACAAGAAGACAGTTCCCGCGGATAAGGTCGATATTAAGCATTTAACTGATCCGAACCCTCGCACCGAACATAAACCATCGGAACTGATGAATGACGTTCAAACAAACGATTTCTTCTCAAAATTGCTGTCCGAGGCACCCACTTCCAAACTGAACGTGCACCACGCTTCCACCGAGAAGATCTTTCGTCCAATCTCTCCAATGCCACGCACACGCCTGGACTCGACTGGAAGCAAAGTTCTGAAAGAATTGGTGCAGCACACCACCGCACCGAATGTATCTGTTCATCACGAGCTCTACGGCAAGGACATCATCAGCGTCAACATGTTCACGAAGGAGCAGTTGAACGACATCTTCGATTTGGCACAAATTTTCAAGGGACGCATCGCTAAGGATCGACCAACCGATGAAATTCTCCGAGGCAAAATAATGGCTGCCGTGTTCTACGAGGTCAGCACTCGGACTGCTTGCAGTTTCGCAGCGGCCATGTTGCGTTTGGGCGGACGAGTTATTTCCATGAACGAAGCAACTTCATCCGCGAAGAAAGGCGAAACACTCGAAGACGCAATCGCTGTGATGTCGGGATATTCTGACGTTGTTGTTCTGCGGCACCCCGAACCGGGCGCAGTCATGGTAAGTTCATCGGCTGAATCACACCGGGATCGAATTCACTCCCCATTTCCTTCCAGCGCGCCAGCCAAACTTGTCGCAAGCCGATCATCAACGCCGGAGATGGAACAGGTGAGCATCCCACGCAAGCTCTGCTGGATGTCTTCACGATCCGACAGGAAATCGGCACGGTCAACAAACTGGTCATCACAATGGTCGGCGATCTGAAGAACGGCCGCACGGTGCACTCGTTGGCCAAGTTACTGACTTTGTACGATGTTCAGTTGCGCTATGTGACACCAGCGGGCTTGGGGATGCCAGAAAATGTCATGAAATTCGTTGAGTCGAAGGGTATCAAGCAAAAGGTGAGTCAAGTCAAGCGATCGCTCCAAGGCATTTCTACATCAGCAAAATTCTTCCCCAGATTTTCGAGTCTCTGACCGATGCCCTACCCGAAACAGATGTCCTCTACGTGACGCGCATCCAAGCCGAACGTTTCTCCAGTCAAGAGGAGTACGAATCAGCCTGTGGTCATCTGGTGGTGACGCCACAACTCATGACTCTGGCCAAGCGCAAGATGACAGTAATGCATCCATTGCCACGTGTCGATGAGATCAGCAAGGAGTTCGACACTGATCCAAGGGCCGCCTACTTCCGGCAGGCTGAGTACGGCATGTACGTGCGAATGGCCATTTTGGCTTCCGTGCTTGGAAAATCGTAATTTTCAAAGTAGTTTAGGCATTCGGCCTTTAGTTTCGATGCAATTGTACAATATTTTACGGAAAAGAAAATTAAATTTGATAAATTCGTTTTTATTTTTATGAAAATTAAATCTTTTATTGAAGAAAAAAAAAACATTCTCTTAAATGCCAAACCGACCACTAAACATACAAAGCTTATTCTCCCTGACACGTCGATGCTTAAACGCTACAATTCAGTCTTATGTGAGAGCATCATTCGAATGGCCCCCATTGGATCACTTCTGAGCCAACTCACTCGACGATGCTGAAAATATCGTCTCTCTGGAGCAACTGGCATCCGTATGTGCACCTATCCAGCTCAATTCCGTTTGCACCGTCGAGATGGACATGTTCCGCTCGGTTTTCGGTTGAATGTCAAACGACTGTCGACGCGATCCGAACAACGAGTAAATGCTCATCTTTCGCACCGCAGGGTTCTTTTTCACTTTGGGTTTCCCACTGGTGCTCTGATTGCCGGATTCTGCATCGTTTTCACACGATGGTCGCGCCGTTGGATCGTATTTGTCGCAACGCATGATCACCAGGATGATGAGGATTAGAATCACCGCCACGATGACACCGCTGGCGCAGGCGATCAATGTTAAGATTTCATGTGCATCACCGTCGGTTGAAACTCGCGGTACTGAAATGAAGAAAAAGACAACATCAGTTCTGGTGAATGTGATAAAACTTCTTTGTTGGGCAGAATATGAGCATCGTTGAGGTTCAGAGAGATTCATGACCGATTTGAATGTCACAAATTGCCCTTTCTGATCATCTCATATGCACATCCACATGAACAATTTGACCTAAAAGCAGCCAGATTGATAACACTCAAACATCAAACTCGACCGGAGTCGATAACTGTTTTCACTTGATTTTTCGTCAATCAGTGTGTACTGCGCAGTGAATTCACAGCCGATTGAGCTCGAACATTCTAAAAATTCTTCAATATAATGAAAATTTCGGTGTTATTGCTAGCGTTGAGTGTAGCCGTTGCCTGCGGAGGTAAATCGATTGAGGGACCTCCAAAGGAATAACTAATTCTTGCGAAATTTTCCAGGCGATGTCTGTGAGAAAGAGCCGGACACAGACTTGTGCTCGTATGGCGACTCAAACTTCGTGATAAGATTCCACTACAATCGCATGGACAACGAGTGCATCTCCTTCAACTACGACATCGAATGCTCGAATTCAGGCAACAATTTCCGCACGAAATCCGAATGCGAGAAACGGTGCAAACGCAGTTCCATCGAAATCGACGAGTATCTCTCGTTGACATCACAGTCGTGAGAGCATTCACTTACGCGACAAATCAAGAAACACATTGTGTAACATTCCGGCGAACGAACGAATCGACAAATAAAGAAATCCGATGAATTTAATTGAACCGCTGGTTCGCAACTGAATATTATGTTGTTTTTCGTTTCGATTCTGATCGAGTGAGGCGCGCAGCGTCTTATCGCTCCCTTTGCGACTGTTTTGCGCTGAGCGTGAAAACGTGTAAACAAAACGCATGCCGATTAGCATTTCGAATTTGTGCGACCGATTGTCTTGTACCTTTACAAATTATATCATTTGATTGCCGATGGCGGGCACCGTTTGCATTGAATTACCATAACTTAATTTTCGCACCGGCCAATTATGCGATTAGCAACGATCGCTTCGAGTTCAAGGCTATCGCCAGTCAGAGAATTGTCCACCTGAGTCATTTCATTCATTTTCCGATCTGCGGGCGGAAGGGCGATTGTTTCATCCCACCAAATCGGCGCCGATCGCCGTCCAATCAAGCCGATCACTTCCTCGAAAACCCAGCAAAATTTCCCACACATCATAATGACAGGTCATTCAGTATCAACAAGCGTCATTCATAATGTCTCATCAAATGACGAACAATAGATCGCATCGTAAGCCATTAATTGTGTTGTCTCATTCGATTCTCTTTGAAATCACTGAAATGATTCATGTTCAACACAGCGATCCGTCGAAATAGTAGAGCGGCATGTCGACGTTAGACAATCGATTGTTTGTGGCCGATCGAAAGCGTGGTTCAAATGGCGCACTGAACAAGTTTTTGCATGCAATTAATCGATTCGATTCGATTGAATTTAAAACGATCTGCGGTTATTTTTAGCGACCGTCGATCACAATGGGAACATCCGATGATTGGCGTCGAGTAGCTGGAATCGTGCAGTCTGGTGAAAATGTATCCGTTGGATTTCCTCAGCGACAGGTATTACCCGTTATTCATCCCGATCTGGGAACTCGATCAATTACGAATACCGTCCGGCCAAGCCTCCGTTCCAATTTCACTTTTCGCTTGGAGCCAACGCACGACAACCCAACCATTTATGCAATGCGCTTCGGTGTTACTTCGAAAACAAACAAACAAACCGATAAACCGAAGGAGATTCATTCACATCGCGACCAAAAAACGAATCACAATTAAACCACCGACACCAGAAGCGTATGTTGTTTTTGGCATTTTACCAAAAAGGCATCGTCAAGTTGACGACGTCAACGATTTCTTTTACGCTCAAAATTCGCTTTTGGTCAATTGTGTAACATTGAATTGGCGTCGTATGCGGTCAAAAATAGAAAATCAACATCGCATTTTGCACATGGCGCAGACTCAAGTGCACGCATCGTACAAACTGGAAATGTCAACAAAGACGCGTCTCAGCGATGTGCAGACGACCAAGTCACCATTTCGAGACTGACCGTCGCGATCGCATCCTTGGGCACGGGCCTTGAACGTTGCAGCGTCGGTGTTTTTGCATTGGTCGTAAATCACGCACAAACTGCAATGACCCAGTCGCACTGATTTCCTCACACCTGCAGTCAGCTGTTGGTTCGATTAGATTGCATTCGAAAAGCGAGAGATTTGGTGTATTTCGCGCGTGCACGAGTTCTCGGTTTGTAAACAATATTTCGAGCGACGCTTCGCCCGTTTGTCGTCGCGTTAGATCGTGCAGCCATGAAATTGAAAACAGTTGGTGAACAACGTTGAACTGATGGTGTGCGCGTGCCTGGTGATTGTTTTCATATCGATGGTTAGCGTCACGACGTCGACCGTGGCAAACAGAATTAGATCTTGGATAAACTGGTGCGGATGGGTTCGAATGAGTTTGTATGGAGTGGATTGAACGTGAGTGGACTCAAACAAAAGATCGAAGATACTCACTTCCGTCTTCGTAGTATCTCCTGTCGGGGATCGAGCGAATGTAATCGTCCTTCGGGAAGTCCACGGTCTCCACCATCATCTGAAAGGGAACGTTTCGGATTAACTCACGATCACTCCAATTCGAAGGCGACTTTGATTCTGCAACTCTCAATCGATCGGGAAAAAATTGCGAAATGTTCCGAATTCCGAATTTCAAAAGCGAACTATTCAGATCCGATGCGATTGCATAAGTAACCCATTCTCAGTCAGAATGCACTCCACAAACAGCTATTGCACCATCGACACGCTAATCAAACCGAAACGGATCGTTCCTCGAAGTCGATTGTTCGCAGAGAATGACTTAGCTTTTCGCTTTGCCGAACAAAACCGACATGTAACATTCGGCGAACAATACAAACGGCGTGAATGACCAATTCGAAATCGTTGGCATTTCATCACTGCGACCGGTACGATTTTCACGAATGCCTTCGATCTTGGCTCTTTCCTGCACTAATTTCCAATTTTAATTGTCACTTACTGAAATTCCGAGTCAGCAAAACTCGGTGATTCTTCGATGAAAAAAAGAAGAGAAAATTAACCGGTTGTTCAGCTCGGGCGCTCTGCTTCAGCAATCGACAATGAAAATGTGTTTTTGGCGTATTTTCGTGGCGATCTGCACTCACTGATTTGCAACGGCTGTTCCGTGCTGAAGTTCGATTAAGACTGACTCAAACGAAATGCTCGTTTCGGATTCGATGGTGGCCGAGTGAGCGCTACCTTGTGACGGCAATCGGGACCGATGTCGTTGCCGTCGTTGCCAACGAATTCTTAATAGGATAATCGTCGTGATTGCTCACTGCTTTTACTGCCGGCCAGTTCTCTTAACGATCAACTGAATGGTTTCGCGTGATTTTGTTCGTCCGTCAGTGCATTTCCATGATTCGGCTCGCGAAACTGATTTATTATCCAATGCGACAGTTTCCATTTCAATTTGCGATAATCAAATCAAGAGTAATTTATTCATTTGAGGTGTTTTTGTTGTGGCATCACGTGAATTGGATGGCCGGTGCCTTTGAATGAGGGAAAGCGGGGGGATTGATCTCAACTGAGGGGCTTGGCCGAGAAGTCATTTTGGATCTTGATGCTCACTGCATTTGATGAGATTGTCAATCAAATGCTATCGTTCCAATCAACCATTTATGCGAACTGATGAACAAATGGGGCTTTGCTTGCATGTACCGATACACGCCGCATTTCTCTATGATTCTATTTTGATTCACGTGAGAGCCATCGCGGAGGTGCTGGCAGGTTCGGGGGATGTGCGCGATGGTGAGGCTGTAATGCAACGGATACTCAATCGATCATACACGTCGATTCACGACTTCCAGGTGATTTTGCTTTGCTGTACGCCCACTTCGGGTCTCAAGAAACGCATTCAAGGTTTACATGGGTGCGAATGGCGATGCAGATCTGTCGAAAATCATCAAGCATGTGATGAGTTACTCTTGGACATCCAAAATATGAAGGGGTGGCCGGAAATACTCTCGATTCCTTGGGTTTTGCACTCGGTGAACGATCTCTGAAGGCATATCAGGGGATTGATAAATCGTTCGAATTGGAATTTTGGATAGGTTTGACGATGCCAGTTGAATTGTTATTTTGAACCCCACAACGCCAGCCACACAATTGCCAGAATGGATTATTTTTCAATGATATTGAAGTATTTGGAACAAAATCCAAAACAGCGATCTATGGTTCCTATGATTGTTCTTCTCAGTCGTCTCATGCATTTCGGGTAAATCAGACTTTTTCACTTTCTTCAGCAGCGTTAGTTTACTCAAATGTGTTGAATGTAGCTCCAAGCAATGTTTTGTTCCGTTGGATTTTTCGTCTTCTTGAGATGAATTTGACGGATTTTTCATACCACTCCACTAACATTTTGGTTGAAAATCTGGATTCGGCCCATAGGCGTTTTCATTGAAGTCGACTACAAACCTTCTTCTGACAACTCGATTTCTCCCCGTAAATGAAAGTGCTAATTTAGTGCTAATTTAGTGCTAATTGAGTACTAATTGAGTGCTAATTGAGTGCTAATTCGTGGTACCGTCAGTTTTAGGGTGCCAATTCTTCAATATCAGGGGAAATGTACATGAATTCTGGGGCTGATCATTGTTATCCGACTAATGAGCCCAATTTTCAGTGGGAAAACTCTATTGGACGATCTGACCCAGCCAATGGTCGACCTCTTAGCCCAGGCTTTCTGAAAAATCAACAATGATTGATCGCTGACAAATTGATCAACCAACAAACGGGGGCCTAGTTGATTGAATTAAATCGCACAATCGCTCGCGAAAACAAATTCGATCAATGAATTGAAAACGGTTTTTTTCCAAAACAACAATGTTATCGGGCTGTTCGCTCTCGTTTTCCCATTTGACACGATCTTCAAACGCGCGAACTTATCAATTGCTTCTCGGACGAGGAAATTGAGTAGACGTATGTTGCGTCGCATCTCATTGACGACCAGCGCTGTTGTCAATGTTGTTGTTGTTGTCGATGATGTTGTCGCCGTTGCTGTCACAAGCCTATTGTTTGAGTTGATGCATGCATTGTTGCAAAGCATGAATGAATGCAATAACAATTGTGCTCTTGCAAATTATGGAGGAGATATCGCATATCACATGCGACAGCGATTAATGGTGAGAGAATGTATTTATTCTTTAGTCTCGTATTAGTTTTTCGAAATATGATTTTGCTGACAGAAGAATGTTCTTGTACCAGACGATATTCGCGCTAGTGGATCATCATATTCTGCTAAGAGTTGTCTTGTCGTTAATCCTGATGGGTGATCGGGGAGTTCCGCAAAAGTACTACTTTTTTCTCGCACGTTCAACCGAGAGTAACTCCCCGAACGCATTTGACTCCTTTCAAAATCGAAGCATTCACATTTGGATAGCATTTGTTTGCTCGGCGACTTTCCGGGGTCGAAATTTTTGTATTTGCGCGCATGAGCATATTTTCAGGTTGAATAGAGAAAGTCATACAAAGGACGGCCATCAATCAAACAGAGTAAACCTCGAATGTTCTTTTTTTTGACACCAACTAAAGAAATTGCTAGTGGCAAACCAAACGGTAAACTGTGTTGTGCTCGCCGACGGTCAAAA
>JANSTV010048973.1:0-14595 GCA_027564135.1 Lestremia cinerea
CGGAGAACAAGAGAAGCAAAAAGAATTCTTTCTATCGGTTTATTTACATTTCTAAAATAATTCTCTGTTTTAGTTTTCCGATTTTAATATTCTGGGACAAATTGTGTATTGATGCGCTGTTGACTATGCGCATGTTTATTTATCAAAATAACTTGAATGAATTTGTTTAATATGAATCCTCAATAAAATGAACAGTACGAAATTCGAATGAAAAAATGTTCTTTCTGTTGTTGTTTAGTCGTGTATTCACCGAGTTTATACTGCGGTCACACGTTTCACGTCATCCAGCCGATGTGATTGACGTAAGAAATCCATTGAGAACTCGCTTTATTCATTTCAGATCAACACTAACGAAAACGAATTCAACTTGTGTTTTTGCTTTCCTTCTTGTTCGCTTTTCGCAGATTGTTTTATCAGAACTTTGACATTTCAACGAGCGAACGAGCGAACGATCGATCGATCGATCAATCAACCTATCAAGCCATCACTTGCAATTGCTTTTGCAAAATTGTTTATCCGCCAACCACATTCCGATTCCACACGAAATCGTTTTATTTTTGCATTTTCAATTTTCAAATTCGAAAAATGTTTGCCTCGCAATGATCACTTTGACAGAGATATCATCCACTCGTATTCGAATTCAAATTGGAATGTCTTGATCACCGTCCGCATTCGAAATGATCGTTCGTAATTTTTTCGGTCGAAACAGGTCGACTCGATAACAATCCGCAGCAGAGCAACTGGAAAATGTTACCGACACATCACTTTCACAATACGTACGTGCCCCGTCGAATCGGCCGACAGTTGCCATTGAACGCACCCATTGCAGTTGCCAACATCATTTCAAACATTCTCCTGGTGAGTAGTAGTGACTGAATGATTTAATGGCGTTATGGCCACGTAAATTTTTGTATGTCAAAATAAATTCAATTCGTCAAAAATTTTCTTTCGATTTGGTTCATCGGTTCTCTTCGCCTAATTAAATGAACATTTGAGTGGCCGACAAGTAGAAATGGGCTCGTTTGTAATAAATGTACTGCTACTGTGCCTCTTTGCATATAATTGCCAGGCGATTATGTTCAATCTCAAACCGAACACACAGAAATGTTTGAAAGATGAAGTGCAGGCACATCAATTGATTGTTATTGAATTTGTGGTGTCGGACATTCCTGGACAACAAGTTGACTACATGGTGAGCATTCCCCGCGGATGACCGCATTCCATCCGCTCGAGCCGATTGGCTTGTTTTCACTCGCAGCTAACTATATCGGCTTTCGGTTTTGCTGGTGGATCTGTTCTTTTAGGTTAGAGATTCTCGAGGCTTTATTTTGTCGCAAAAAGAGAAACTAGTCAGCCAAGGCAAGAGCACATTCTCATCCGAGATTTACGACAGCTATGAAGTGTGCATCGTTTCACGAATTCCTCCAAGTAAGTGTTGCTCGGAAGATGGACATCTGGATCGAAAGCTCCCACAGACATTTGACATCGATGATTGTTTCAGATCAAAGAGGCATCGAACAGGAAATCTCACTGCTTACGAAGAAGGGCGTCGAGGCCAGAAACTACGATGGTGTAAGTACCTTTTGACAAGTCACTCATTCTCTCGAACGGGCAATTTACACAAATTTCTATATTTCTCATTTGATTCACTCCTCTTGACCGTTTGTCAAAGGCTGGTTTAGTTAAATTCATGGTAAATATTGTGATTTTCCGCGAGTGTTCCAATTCAATATGAATATCCGTTTGCTTGGTGTTGTTCATGTTGACGTTATTGCATTGCATGGTTTTGAGTTCAGTCCATACTGCTGTCGGTATGCGTCTGCTGTACGAAACCTGTTTGCTGAATGATTTGAAAGCACTCGATGCGTTTGATTGATTTCCCCACGGGTCTAACCAATTCACATTGAGCATAACTTCTCGATGACTTTCCATTGAGTTTTGTCACTCGATAACGACTAATATTCTCGAAAATGATAAAATGCACCTACCGCCCTCTCTGCCCAGCTCGGTTTTATGCGTTCCCCATCATCAAAAGCATCTCCACCTGCATTCTAATTGACATTCATTTTCTCCTCCCCGAAAGATTGCCGAAGCCGGAAAACTTAAGCCACTCGAAGTCGATTTGAAGCGACTGGAAGACTTGTCGGATTCGATTGTTCAAGACTTTGCCGCCATGCGTAAACGTGAGGAGGAGATGCGCAACACCAATGGTGAGTTGAACGGGAATTTGCATCGAAGGAATGTGTTGTAAATGTCTCTCTCTCTCGTTTTCTCCACCAGAATCGACCAACAGCCGAGTCCTGTTCTTCAGTATATTCAGCATGTGCTGTCTCCTGGGTCTGGCTACGTGGCAGGTCCTCTACCTGCGCCGGTTCTTCAAAGCAAAGAAACTCATCGAGTAGGGAGTTGTCGCTAAGATGAGCATGAACATGCGAAGAAAGATACAAAAACACACAAATTGTGACCAACCCTTCGATCCGAACAACGCAACACAATAATGCAACGGTCATCAGCAAACATTGTTTTTGCGATTCGCTCCATTCAAATCTAAAAACTTTTCATCTTCATTTCTCGTGCAATTTCCACACTTTTCTTTGTTTGCTGCCGCTGATGATGAATAATAAATCGAAAAATAAAAATTGCCATCCGCGAGCTAATTTCTTTCCGTTCTCAATTTCTTCTCTCAGTTTTGTTTTCCATTTTAATTTGCGAATGATTTTACAAATGTTTGGTATTTGTATGATTAAATGTTGTATGTAATGAATAAATGAATACAATTGAATTTCGTACGGAAAACCAGCTGTTTGCTTTTTGCGTTGGATTTGGGAGGGGGGCCGCGGAGGTTCATTGACTGGAAGTCGGAAGACTCAGAGGTCATTTAGACGTGGCGCAGATAGCGAGCGGGTCTCGCCGTCTCCCCCGGAACGATTCGAATAGAATCACAACAGAGTTATAGTCGCACTCCACTCTCCTCTAAAAAATCGAGCCGTGCCGCACGGATTTGACGGCAGAGGTCGCCCTCCTCGCCGAGTTCCGATATCATCTGATTTGACAGTCGAATTATCTTGCTATTTGTATTATTATGAAAATAATAAAAATAATCTAATCTACATTTTAATTAAAGTGATGATATTAAACTATCTGACAAAGTGAAACATTATCAGTGTGAATTAAAATTGGAAAATGGCTGAAATCCCGTTTGGTATGTGTTTTTGTGCGAATATTAAATGTAAATATGCGCGTTTGCGGAACACGGAATGGCAATACAAACTCATTGCATTCGCCAGAATTTTTTCGCAGAATTTTTCTCATTTTTTTTCTCCTCTCAGCTGAACACATTCATTCTCTGATGTTTTCGCAAAATCGCATATTAATGGCTCAATTGTAGTTTGATGATAAAATATTTGTTTTAACTGTGAATTTCGTTGTTCCACAGAAATGGAAATGAAAATTGAACCGTCGAGCCCGACAGACAAAGGGAAACATCAGTTTTCGCGATGTAGCAGCACCAACAGTGTACATACGTCGAATTCATCGGCGCACAATTCAGGTACGACTCATATTAAGTTCAGATTCGCATTCGCTTCCGCATCATTTCAATCGGACTTGTTGAACGCTTCGCACGATGATTGCTGATAAGTCGCGAAAAACGTGTTTTAACCCAGCCATTGCTTTCGTTTTGTGCATTGGCCTCTGGTCAATATTAGACGATGACGATGACAGCGGTGACAATATGAAAACGACATCGTTGAGTTACAAAGAACGTCGTCGAGAGGCACACACACAGGCCGAACAGAAGCGTCGCGATGCCATCAAACGGGGATACGACACGCTGCAGGATTTGGTGCCAACCTGCCAGCAAAACGAAACATCCGGCTACAAGCTGAGCAAAGCGACGGTACGTTGTGACTTTGTTTGCATCCGCCTTCTGTTGTTTACTTGAATTTGTTTTTCTCTCTTTCGCCAAGGTCTTGCAAAGATCCATCGACTACATCGGTTATTTGCATCAGCAAAAGAAGAAACAAGAGGACGAACGTTCCGCCTTGCAGAAAGAGGTGACGGCGTTACGAATCATCCAAAGCAGCTACGAAAATATGCTACAAAATCAACAACAGTCGCCCGGACTGCAAGAGTCGCGAGTCAGTGACGATGTCAAATTCAAAGTGGTAAACTTTAACATGATCACCGTCACAGATCAGCCGCATTAATCGAATCGATGTCATTCAGTTTCAGGCAATCACCGATGAAATGTTCCAAACGTTCGAAGTGTTGCCGATGAACGATTTTGCCGAGCTCACAACGGGTGTGCTGCCCTGGCTCGAGGAGCATTGCAAGCCACACATACTACGTCAAATTGTCAATCAAACCCTGTACGAAATTCAACAACAAAATTCAAACATCGCCAATGGTGGCCATCCCAGCAACAGCGACAGTTGGGGCAATTCCATGTGAGCTGCTGGCCAAAAATAAAAACAAAATTGTGTCTTTTCTTTGAATTTTTGTTTCGTCGCGTTGAAAATAATGTTTTGTAAATAAGCAATAAGCAATAACGATATCAATAACATTTAAGTGAATTTTTTAACGATTCGATAAAACAGCATCAAATTAGAATTATTTTTGAATGTTTGTCGGCCGAAAACCAATTGTTATAAAAACTTTATATTGTCTTACTGGGCGAATGTCAACCGGCTGCCATCTCGAATTGGCTTGTTTGTGACCTTGGATGGATGGCTGTGGAGCTTGGAGCTGGTCTGGGGCACAATCACAACAAAAAATCCTCCGCAATCTCACATCTGCGGGGAGATGGGCGGTTCCATTTCGCCAGGACGGCGGCTCAAGTCACATGAGGTGCCAGCCTGTTGCCATTCACTTCGATGTTCTCAAAATGGTACAAATTTTTTTTTTGTTTTATGTTTGAATTTTTTTACGTTATTAAAACAGTTAGCTCATTGATTTGATCATAATTGGTCATTCAAAAATTCACTCGAGTGTAATGTTGATGGCTGACGGCGGCAGTGCCTTGGATCATAATTGATCATTCTAAGATGCTGACTCGATAGTGTGTGTCGCTTAGAATTTCAAGATCTGCTTTTTTTTTGTTGGTCTGTGGATTTGCCTTTCCGGTTCGGTCGTCCGGCTCATTGTAGATGGGGAGAAGTGGTTTTGCCAAAGTGGGTGTGTGTGTGTGTGTGTGAGTGGGAGAGCACTCATATCAAATGATGATGTGCGTGAGGATCACATTCACATCCGAACCAATTTCATTGAATGCTGTTACTCTTAAGAAACAGTCACATGACTGTTTGGTCAAATGATTCTACTTTTATTTAATTCCAAAAGAACAAACAAGAATGCGTGGTGCTACAAATTTGCGTACTAAGAATTTAATAAAGCGACTAGACATACATTCTCCAGCGTTGTTTCGGCTTTAACGTAATATTTCAGGAAACATTTGTAGCCGTTTGCTTCCAAGAAATGAATTCGACCGAAATCCAACAAACGTTTACACTTTCGCCCAATTTCCTTCCGCTTGTCTCGTTCCATTTGTAGATTGGCCTTCGCTTCCGGTTCGTCAGCTGTAACAAAATTATTCAGTAACACTCTGAGCGCTGAGGTGATTCTTCGGAAAAACTCACTTTGCGTTCGCTCTTCGATGGCCTTGCGCCGCTCTCGACTCATTCCCGTGCCGCATATCGCCCAACTCACCAGCTTCGTTATGATTGCGAATTGTCGTTTTGTGAATTCGTTTTGAATGAAGAACTCTTTGCCAACAAACGGCACCCAACTGCACCGGTGATGACAACACAAAGCGATGACGAATCCATGTGTCTTCAACGTGTCTGTGTTGCCATTCATAATACATCGAATGGATAAGTCTGTGGCTGCTCCGCACAAGTGCTTGCTCACACCGACAATTCGCTGGGACTTTTGAATCAAATCGTGCTTTTGAATATTGAAATCAGAAATGTCGGCTTTGACCCGCTGCACAGATTCCTCTTCCTTCAATTTGTTGTCTTTTTTATGCCGCAATGATGCTTTGTCAATCAGCAAAACGTTAGAGTTCTTCAGATTTGGAATGGCTTTGGCCAGCCAGAAGGACACTTGCCCCTTGCCGGCCCCGAATTCAATGTAGCTGGTGTTCTCTTGGAACAAATCGAAATGCTTGAGGTACGCAACTATCGACGATGTTTGAACTAAATGCTTGAGTGTTTCTGGACCGTAGTCTTCCCTTTTCAGTTCGTCAGCCATAGAACTGTCGCTCAATAGCAGCTCTTCGATGCGAGCCTCAATGCTATTGTCGTCGTACAATCGATTCACTTTGTCAATCAGAGCATTCAGCTCGGTTTGATCGATTTCGTTCAGTCGGAATTCGGGCAGTTGCGCTTCATCATCGCCCTCTTTTGGTCCGGCATTCAGTCCGGGGACTATGTACTCGGGCAGATCCTCTTTGGGTTTAGCATTGCAGATGGTCAAGTGTTTTCGGAGATTCCTTGCATAGACCGTGTGTTTGCTGTCCAACGGGCATGGAATTCGCCGTTGATATCCGTCGCTTTCAGTCTCCTTCGCTTGATCGTCGTTCGGTTGCAGTGGCAAATGTTCGCCACAGAAGTCGCGGCCCTTTGCCGGCGTCACTTTGCAATATCTCTTCTTTCGAACAACGAAATGCTTGCAGGACTGTGGCTCATCGTCGACACGCCCTTCATCTATTTTCACTCTCTTGCAATCCGGCTGAGACATTTCGAAAATAGATTCCAATTTCAAATAAGCAATTTCGTCAACAAACAAAATACTGATTCAAATTGGAGAAATGTCATCTACGAAACACGTGGAACAAACGAACGTCAGTTGTGTGGAACCGCTTGAAAACATTTCAGTTCAGTGTCTGTTTTAATCAGATTTTCGAAAGCTGCAAATGGTCGTTACATATTTTTCACTAGAAAACGGCTGCTGAGTCGCAGAGATCGTGTGTGTTTGTTTGAAATCTTTTTCAAGTGAAAATTTGTAATTATTATGGAGTCGCTGCGAGAAGATTTCAATAAAGTTGAATGCGACGAGGTGATTGTTTTGGGAATTCCGAGGCGTTTGATTTATCTCTTTGATCGCCTTGGGGGGAATTATCCAAGCTCTTTGAATGTGAGTATGTGAATAGCAAGCCCAGGAAGAGTGAAGGAGAGATCGATTCACTCCGATAATTGATGTTGATATTGCTCGAACTTACCCTCAAGACAAGCTTGAGACTTGACAAGCAGAGGTCTCCAAGGGCTTTTATTAAAATCGCACATTCCAGCTCCCCACACCCATTCCCATCGATGGGAGCACATGTCATCGTTGACGAATCACCAATCGATCACATCATTATAATTTGTGAAAGCAATCTACTCCGGTTCGATATTGTTAATGCTGGCGATTCGTTGTCTTCATCGACACAGCGGCGATGTGAATTTTCGTTTTGATCGGACCAGAATGACATAAAACGGCCGATTAGCAAAGCCGAAGAGCAAAAAATCGCAGCATTTCGAATCTTCGGCTACAACATCAACATCAATTGCCCCTTCCATCTCGGAGTGACTGAAGCATTTTTCGGGCGTCGTTGTTCCGCGTTAGTCGGACTCGATTAAATTTCTTCTGGTGACCATCTCCTGTCTGTGAATAAATATGCTTTGATTTTGTTGTTGTTTGCCTTGAGAATGGCATTCTACTGCCGAATTGGGGGCGAAAATAAACGAAAGCCGGAAACAAAATAACTTTGGGGTTTTTGGTTTGGCCACCAGCCCACCATCGTGTTGGGTGTAAATATAGTGTTCTGCGGTGCAATCTGTCAAAGTGAGGGGGTTCAATGTGCATGGGGCTGATAACTAGGCATCATTTCTCATGAAGGAGATGGGAATCCAACAATGTCCTTCTTTTTTCATTTTGATTTAATTGAAAATTACAAGTGAAACGCGGTTGGATCGATTTGTCGATGAATGGGTGACGTTCGAGGTGATTCGTCATGTTTGCTGGGCAGCTTCGCTTCGGTTTCGCATCTCTTGTGGCTGCACATCACACAGACGTGCCACTGGGCGCCGTCTTTGGACCGCATTTCGGATTCTCGCTTGGTGACCATTTGCAATCCCCAAATTTTTATGGCGTCTAGGTTTTTTAATGTCCTCGCCATGCCAGAGAGAACGGGTGGTGGTGCACTCAGACCGGCTATAACAATGCCGTGCTCGACCCTCGCAGTAATCATGTCATACCAAGCAATTTCATGGCTTTTCGCAAGAATCGACTGTTTCCAATTATTCTCTGCTGCGACATCGATCTGATGAATGGTTCAGAAGAAGGAGCGTCTCTCTCTCTAAAACTTTGACGGTCAATTGGTGGCGGAATTGCAAAAATGTACTTTCGAGCAAAACAGCCAAACCCAAAACGGAGCCAATTAGAAAAAATATTCACAAAGTTTCTTTTTCAGACTGGAATGTGCAAACGGTTTCCATCGGACCGTCCTTTGCTATGGCTTCGGTGGAAAAAAAAGAAAAGAGAAATTAATAAACAAAAGTGAAAAAAATGTCTAAGCCTAATATTGAATATTCCTCGAAGCTGTAAATATTTACTCAACGCACGCGGAAAGAAGCTTCTCATCGCCGCCCCTCGGCTCATCCTTTCTCTGCCATTTGCTATTTTTGTTTATGATGCTTTTTAATAATTAATTAAGACGCTGTACAGAAATTCCAAGCAAACATAATTTAGAAACGACTCATAATAAAAGTGTGTACAATCAAATTTAATTAGACATTCATTAAATCAAGTTAACGGCTACAGTGCAGCGAATTATGTGGAAATGAGCGTGTTTTTTGTTGTTGTTGTTCTTTGTTGGCGCGACCCAAGCGAAAAATAGTCGCATACGCGAGAGAAAAAAAGTAAATGTTGTGTAAACACACAGCAGATACACTGGGGTGGTGCGGTGCGGAGCGAGTGTGAGGCTTGACAGGCGATGAGCGCGCTTTAAATCCAAAATAAAGAGTGAGACTGTCGATGAGAGTCGGCTGAATGTAATTTCGTTTATTAATTCTTGTTTCACACTTTTCGCCCGACTGAACAAAATAATCACGATAATGTTTGTTTGAATACATATTGACGTTCCTCCGAGGAACATTTTTGGCCGTCGGTTTTCTCAGCAAAGTTAACATTTGGTAGCTTTCGTTTGGTCTGGCTTTTGGCTTTTGGCTTTTGGCTTTGGCCATTGTAATGGAAACTTTTGCACAGTCGAAGCCAATAGTTGATAGTTGACAGCGAGGAAAGGCAAGTTTTGATTGCACAACCAAAAGTTGAATCCGATTCAATTATCAACGAACAAAAGCTTTGCATTTCTTGGAATTTGGAATTCGTCTCAAAGCAAACGAGAAAGTCGATTCCAAGCCTTACCTTGATCCCGAAAAGTATTGAGTTGAAACAAATGAGCAATTGTGATGATGAATTCTGCAATTAGATTGATTAGTTTCATCATTGTTTCCATGATCTCCGTCTCCCCCTGTCTATCTCTCTCACACTCCCACCCTCTTTATCCCTTTTTCTAACCAAATACCTTGATAACAAACCGCTTTGTTCTAAAATGTTGAACGTTTGTGCGATGAAAGATGATCAAGTGGCTCTGCAAGCCCCAGGTTGAGTCACGCGTGCTTTTCCAAAAGTATTAATTCTTCCTTTGACAAAAACTCAAATTGAAATTCCATCCGATCCACCTACATACTTGTTTCCAACACTCGCTAAAGCAGAAGAACTAGCGAGGGCAAGTTCCCCTTCGAAACCCACATCGAGGATGAATAGAATTTTTGGAAAACTTTGTTCGGAGTTCGGTAGATTCGATCCATATTCAACGTGTGAATGTTACGCTGCAGTTGCAAGTTGCCCGGAATCGATGAATCAAAAGGCTAAAGTTTGTTCGAATACTCGCGAGAAAACGGTTGTTTTGAATTTGTTCGTGAATCCGTTCGGTTGTCGCTTTCAATTGAGCTCTCGTCCTTAGCGAGAAGTGATGCATTGATAATATGCAGATTATTTCAAAGGCCAACAAGTTGCTGGTGTACGCCGCCACAATTTCAATCTTGCCCCACCGACTGCATTAACACCAAGTCGAGCACATTATGAAAATGAGGAAGAGCCGCTTCGGAAACTTCAATACAAATTATGTCTAACCACCATTCTGAATTATTATGCGAGAAATTTGCAATAACGATTTTTTCGCCGTCGCCGTCTCCATCGTCGCTGTGCAGCTTTTATGTGAGACCGCTAACGATTTCAAGCACAACGCACCCGATCATTTTGTTCGTTTCGAATGTTCGCGGCACAAAGTTAATTAGCCAACATGGAAAGAACCGTCTCAATTTTTCGGTTCATTATTTGGGTTCTGACGTGAATATTAAAATTCAAGGGAAACGCCACCACCAATATCTCGTGGGACGAAGAAATATGGACGGCCAATCGAAAAATCTAATCGTAATTCGTTTCATCCTTTTTTGTTCCGCGTTGCTCGCTTTATCTTCCGAATTGAGGATGTTCGTGGGCGATGTGATCGATGGTTGGACCCATCGAGCATACAAATCCAGATTTGTTTTCAATGCAAATATCGTTATTTTGTCTTTTTCCGCTCCTTCTCCTTCTCCTTTGGATTAAGTCAATTTGCGATTTGTATCGTAATGATGAGAAATCGTAGCCATCGGAAATGGGGAAAAGGCCACCATTTTTTTCCTCGCCAAATCAAAACGCACGAATTATGCTTTTGAATATTTGATATTTAATTTTTATTAATAATCATTATTTTTAATGTACACATATCTTCCTCGCTCAGCTTAATTTCTATAATTTATTTTATATATTTTTTTTTTCCATTTTTATTTAATTATTCATCTCAAGAAATGCCTCTCACAACAAATTTTCCAAAGACTTTGAGTTATGGGTTATTTTGGAATGAGGACACAAAGGATGGGGAGTGAGGCTCCTGGAACTCTATTTCAGGACGAATAGAAAATGAACGGAAAAAAATTCTTCAAAAATATATTCAATTGACTTACGTCTAAGGTTCCATAGTTCGATTAAAATATTGGTTAACGTTATGCAACAACATAACTATGTTTACAATAAAATTTAGCTTAAACATTAACTCGGTCCTTCTCATCACTTTCATTAGCTCATGCACCTTCTCTTTCTCTTTCTCAATCTCGCTCTCTCACTGTCTGAGTGCCATTATGTATATGAAACCATTTAATTGAATTTGACATTAATAGTTTGGTTGTGTTATTTATGCAATCAGATGACGATTGAATCGATAAAAATATAGTTTTTGCGGTAAAATCTCAGTGTTTAGTCATTTTGGATTATGTCACATCTGGTTGGTGCCACGAAATGTGATCAACGGAGTATTGCATTACAACTCGACCTGTTTAAAATACATTGAATGGGGACACAGATTCTGAGACACCGAAACAGATTTGTCGTCATCGCTAGCCGAGACAACGAATCTTCTCTGGAGAAAGACAGGCAGGGCCTTGAGAATCCATTGAGCTCTGCCAGCTTTAGCTCCTTGAACCTTAACGCTTAGACACAGATATTCTCCTTAATGTATTGACATTTTTGATAGTTTCTCACTTGCAACTTATACCGATGGGTTTCTGCATTTTTTATTTTATTTTAACAATTGAATATTTCGCGAGCAATCAAATGGACAGCAATTTCATTCCTTTATCAATTCAAACTCGCAATCAAATTGGAATATTTCTCGGCAATATTTGGCCATAAAATATGGTCTACATATACCATTGTAGGGACTTTGAGGGTTAAATTGACAGTTGCCTCGTTTGAGTAATTGGCATTTGATGCTTTCTGCATTCTATTTTAGGTGACACAACCATCGGAACAGCGAACAAATGTCTCACATCTTATTCATCTAGTACTACGCTACATTTTTTTTTTGTTTTTTGTTTCATTTTCTTTTTCTCATTTCGTCCGGATTTACTCCAGGAAAAAAACATTTCATAGAATCCCAAAAGAAAATTTGCCACGTTCAAACGTAACGGACGTGGAAAACTATCACATATTGACATTGAACGTACTCATTAGACGAAAATTTGACATTGAACGTATTCAAACGTGTACGTTCAATGTCAATTCCCCATCATTTGGCTACGTTGAATGAGTTAAGGTGTGACACATTTTCTCTTGGGTCCTTTCCTTCGGAACTCGTTCCACTACATATATCAACATCGATCAAATGTGATGGCTCTCTAATTGAGAACGATTGGTTGGCTATTCATGAGAACATTACACACAACATTTTGAGTATGAATTAAAGCTTTGAATTTTATAGTTGACACGGTTTTAATGAGCTGCATCACTGCCGATTCTAAACAGGAAAACATCAACCTTCACTTCATGTGCAACAATAAACAATGAAACAGTGACAAATCTATAGCTTTTGATCTAAACAATGGGCTGCAACGAATCTACTACGGATTCGTTGCTACAGTTGTGGCAATAATTGAATTATTTATGCAACCATTCGTGTTCGTTAGCTGATGGGACGACGTTCATCCATCGGAAGGGAAATAGCCGGATGGAAGAGAAACTGACACAAAATGAATGGAAGTTTAATCTAAAAAATGTGTGCTGATAACATCGGGAAATAAATGGTATTTAACTAGTTTGTTCGGGTATTGTGGCTGGTAATTTTGCCCACGACCAGAACAAATAATTTATCATTGCATTATGGAACTTGGAGGAGATCGCGAACGAGTTGTATGTTGCCGAAGGGCGAAAAACTGATTCAAACCACTGCATTCTGCACGGCACAAACGCACCAGCACACATTGCCCCCACACACACGGGCAAGCACACGGAACAGGAAGTGCCTCGCTTGCCTGGACAGCTTTTAATTATGTAATGTCTGGACTGGTACTGGCTCAGTTGGCCCATTGCTAAGCCAATACATTTTGCCGAACGAATGATTCTCTCTGACACTAAGAAAACCGAAAACCTTTTAAACAAGGTTTAGAAACATAAAAAAGGTATTGAGCTGTCATCATATTTTATGAAATAAATTATACTTTGCCACATTTACAAGAAAAAACCGAAAAATCAAAGCGTAATTTTCCCAGCAGGGGATAACAGAGTAAACTGACTAAATGAGTGTGGAGGCATGATGGAGGGAAAATGAGTGCGGAGGTCGTTTGGTGCAACACCTTTTAAGCATCTTCACGCCATGCTGGCCATTTGGAGCGGTGCGGGCGGACCGGGGCTATTGTGTTGTGAGCGGCTCACAACGATTTGACATGAAACCCATCTTCTACGCTCAAATCCCTTCTGAAAGACAGCCACTACGACGTCTCCATCGATTTATTTCCATGCCATTCCTCTTCAGGGATGAGAAAAAACGGGGAATTTATCGATATTCACTGAAATTCTCTTAATTCTTGAACATTTGATGGAAGTTTATCTTTTTCGATTTTTTTTTTAATTCTTCTTTTCTTCTTTTTTTTTTTGATATATTGACTGACTTCAAGTATCTCACAGTGTGTCTGAGCCGATCTGAAATGTAGTCTCGGTCGAAAAGAAAAAAATCATTCTGCGGCCATAAATAACGAAACACCGAAGAAAATGTCATCAAAAAGAATGTTGATATCCACATCACACACTTGAATTAAGAATCTCATCATTCTATTAGAACGAATTTTGTTGCCGACTCGGAGTTTTTCCATTCAAACTTTTCCATTCTCAGCTCGAGTTTCCAATCGTTTCGCTGCCGTTGCGGCATGCAGGGAAATCCCATCAAATCTTATTGAACTTGCAAAGAAAATGATTCTTTCAGCGGCCATTGTTGCTGTGAACATTGCAGTAAATTGATAAATGTAACAGGACGACAACGAATGATTCGTAAAATAGAATAGTCCAGAGAAAGAGTGTAACGATAATGATGGAATTTAATGATTTCCGTTTGGACTAATAATATATTCTTATCACGCCATGTAATTTAAAAATGTTGTTTGCGCTTCTGTTTAGTGCTTCTTAGTAGTCGCAGATCTCTATTTGATCACAATAAAACTTGGATGTTCCAGACTAATAACAGAAACGGACTTTCGTCAATCATATTCAATTTTTTTGATAGAAGACATCTCGATTCAACTCGAATGCCATTTATGACCCGTACTGTTGTCGCTATCGACTTGTTTGCTTGCCTTTTAATTAGCGGTAATTTTTCGATGAGAATCACATTTGAATTTTGTTTTTCAAACCATTCCGACTTTCCGGAAATCTGGAATTCGAAAGGACGGTCCACTCGATGGAGCCGCCAACATAAATGTTTACGTTGAGGTACTATCTGGAATAACATACATATGTAGTTCTGATAACGTGTGCCGTGAATGGGATATTTCTAAAGAGAGAGAGAGAGAGAGAGAGAGAGAGAGAGAGAGAGAGAGAGAGAGAGATAGATAGAGAGAGAGAGAAAAACAAAAAACAAAATGCTACATGCGACATTCCCTCCTTTGGATTTTTGGCGGCAAAACAATCAACTTTGAAAATACAAAATACGAAAAGAATTTTATCGATGCGACAACTCGTAATTTC
>JANSTV010048984.1:0-14595 GCA_027564135.1 Lestremia cinerea
TCGGAATTCAATCATTCGCGTTCAGACAACGCCTGCGAATGGTGATCCCCGATCGTCTGCAATGTCGCAAGGTACTGATTCGCGAAAGAGGTACTTTTGTTGCATCTTGGGTTAGAATGGTGAATGAGCTAATAGTGAATTTGAATCGCTCACTTGACCAACTTGATGGTAGCGCATTAGCGCTTCTGGCCAATGGCCATGCTTCATTTGAATCGATAGTGCAGCTTGAACGGATGAAGAACACGAGCGGCTAATTAAAATTCCGCTCAGTTTGAAAGGAACGCGGCCGTCTACGCAAACCGACACATGCAACCGACTCGAAATGAAAAACGGAATGATAATTGCGGTTCATTTTCGAAAAAAACAGCAAATTTCAATTTTATCACGAGAATAACATCAGAAAGCAAGCAGTTTTGCGAAAACGACCAGACGACCGGTTGGCTGTTCCGGCAAGCATTTCTCGGAATGACATCGCAGTGGCGATGGCAACTCAGATACGAGATGATTTACTCAGATTGCGGCAATGTTTGCAAGGGTTGGAAGCGTTTTTTTTCCGGTTGCTTTGGCCTCATTCTGGTCCATTGCCCGGAGCAAGATGGTCGCCTCGATTTCGCAGACCGAGGAGTTTGAAATGCGAGATGTATTTTTTGTGTTTCGAAAAAAATGTTGAATAATTTTATGGGTGCATTCGACTGGCGGTGCCGCGCTGACCTTTACACTCATTCGAATTTCGCCAGTTCGCAGTAAAAGTACGAAACAAAGACAAATTACCGGCAAGAAGCCAGGCGAAAGGATTTCGCGTGAAAATAACCGTTCTCGCAAGAAAGCTACCTGCGAAATTTCATTTTTGATGCTTTGCTCCGTTCCGTTCCGTTCTAATGGCAAACGGAAGGAGAGCGCGCTGTGCAAAAAGGGAGAATTTACACAATTTCATTCACCTGTTGGAAGGTGTGCTCCAGCTGGAAAACAACCGCAACGGACGGCAACACCGTTTGCAAGCTCCAAGGCGTGTTGTTTGCTCATTGCCCATCCGTCTGGGATTTATTATTCTCTTTTCAGTTGAATGAATCGCATTCGCTTCTGCTTGGCGCGAATCGTTCATTCAACGGGAGCACACAGACCGGGGCCGTCTGAATGGGAGATATCATTTAGTGAAATGCATTCTGAGGAATTCGAAATTAAATGCTGATGGAAAACAATCGTGGAACATCCGGCCACCAAACGGTCGACTGCGTTCCCAGCGGTGATTTATTGGATTGACGGATTAGCCATTCACAACAGAGCCGCCGCACGTCAACTGAGATGAAGTAATTGAATGGGATTTTGAATCTAATAATGTGACTCGACCCCGACAGCCGATCCCCGCGCCATCGGGTTGGGGCTTCGAATCGAAATGTGACTCCACTGTGATTCACGTTCCATCGCAGCAATGCTGCCGCAATCAAACAATCATTCAACGGTATTTGCACTCTCGAGTACGAATTACATCCGCAAATATTCGACTCACCACTCGCACATTATCAACGTGATTATCTGTGGAGCTTCATCATTCATGTTGGCGTCGAGCGGTGCGTCGTTTTGTCCTTTGAACGTCACTGTCGATTCTAATAAAGTTTGGAATAACTTTGATGGATAATTGCCAAAGTTGTTCCGTTTAATCTGTGGGCTTGTTGTGCCAATAGTGTTTTCGGTGGATCGTAATTCGATCACTCGTTCAGACGCGACGCGGTTGACATGTTGAGCTAATGTCAAAACCATTTTTTCGTTCGTGTAGTTTGCTTTCTGGAGTCGCCATTTGAATTGTCATTGATGTTCTCGTCGGCATCAATATCTGCTCGACACTTTCCTCGGGGAGACGCCAGAAGGGAAACAAACTCATTTTCAAGAGTATTTGCGCTTCAAGAGTGTTTTCATCGATCCGGGTTTGTTTGCGTGTGGTTTGATGCACACGAGTCGCTTCTCTCTCCGTCAACGGTCGCTTTCATATCATTTCACCGCACCTCACCAATCATAAGGCATCCAAGCATTTAGGTTTTTGCAGAGCCATTCCTCTGCTTTCAATTTGGGAGCGTCCTCCCCGTAACAGGCCAATATTTCATTTGACTTTTTGCCTGGCTTTCGGTTTTCTTCTCCCATTTTTCTCGTCTTACGCTCGAGCTCATCAGTCTCGTCATATTTTTTCCATTTGGCAGCAAAGGAATTGTGACCGTGTCCTTCTCTCAACACACCTTCAGTCAAAACTGACAGGAATGATGCCGGGATTTTCATAAATTGTTTTGCTCATTAAGCTTCCAGACGACGGCGGGAGTCCGACATCAAGGAGCTTTCGCTGCCTCTGCGGAGTGGCCGGTTGTTGAGTGCGGCGGACGGTTTTTTCGGGGATGTTTTGGTATTGGGGTTTCGTTCTGATGCTCGATCGTCTCGAAGGAATGAAATTGAAAATTCGCGATTTATCTTCGAAACAAATCCAGCAACAGAAGCTTTCCGTTTGCAAGACCTAGATTTCCAGTTGGAAAAGAAACTTATTTCAATCGAGCAAAACTGAAAGGGAAAAAACCATGCGATTTTCTCGTGCGCCAACAACGAATTGATATTTTCTTTTCATTCATTTTTATCAGTCTGTTTGCAAATAATGCAGCATTGTGAAAGCATAATGGAACACAATATTGAATCGCATGCTGTGCATCATTTTGTACAATCCGTAGTGTTGGTCTTTGTCGAATATTTTATGCGCATATGGTACGCCAACGCACACACACACACGCCCAGGCAACCGAGTTAGTTCTGTGCAACTAGCAATGGGGGCAACCAACCGCAGACTCCAACTAAATTTTCGTTCGTTTGTCAATTCAATTGTAACAATGGATTCCCGTTTCAATGGGATATGTTTTTATCAGTCGAAGGTATAAAACCGATTCACAATGAACACATAACGCTAAACAGAAATCCAGCAGACGAACACAAATGGCGAAATTGAGAAAGTATGCAAGCAAGCAAGCAATGTGCTGCACAATTGACAATAATATCAAAATGAACAATGAACAAGTTTGGCTGAATGCAAGCATAACGGATTGGAATGGGATCGGCGTGGGGACGGGAGCTGGTCGGGCAGAATTGGTCAGCGGCTGAAAAGAACAAATCGGAATTGAATTTGGTAACGGCCTAGACCGTAAATCTGGTGGATGGAATTCAATTAAAAGGAGAAAGAATCACAACGTTGAAGTCGGCGGTAGTTCAAGCGGGCACCGGAAGCGGTTGATTGCAAGCCAGCTGCAGAGCTGCAGAGAGAAAGAGATTAACCAGAATGAAAGCGGACGGACACTAATTTCGATTGCATAACTAAAGGCGCAAGTGCTCTGATGACACATTGCATCGCACTCGTCTCGATTCGATATGTGGGATGACAGCAGGCTAGTTTTTCAGATCCGGATATCGATTGCTCTCAAGTCGGATGATTTCGCCAAACACATCCATTTTGATTGAAATATCAAAAGCTCAGCTGGAAGCATCCATTTTCGCTATTTCACATATCACTTTGTTTCGGAGGAAGACGAAAAACGGTTTGCTGTTCGAGGCCACACACACATCTGATGGGAATTGTAAATTTGAATTCCATTTGAATGTTTTGGCAACAATGCAAAACAAGCATTTGCGAAATAACTTACATTCCTGCATTTCGTTCCGCCAAGTACCTCATGCTGAACGGGAAATCGGTTTCACGTCGATGTAACATGATATTTTATTAAATTTCCCGTGGAAGAGGTTGAGAGGACTAGGTAGAAACGATTGAGTTTTTCTTCGTGTTCCTGAAGGTGTACAAGAGAATTGTAGCAAATTTATTTGATTGGATTAAAAGCTGTGTTTTGCGTCTCGTCTCGGTCTTTTGCGCTTTCTCTCGTGGATTCGATTGATTTCGAAGTATTTGGGAATGCTCTCCGAAAATGGCTAGAGGTTAAAAGGAAATAATGGATGTAGAAAAACGCCATTACTTTGAAGAGGGTGTGAAAGCGAACACGGAGCATATGCATGAACACATGACGTCTCCTACGGAATGCTGGTTTTGGGGGACGTCGGCGAGCATGGACGGGCTCGGACGAAAATTGAAAGTCATTCCCAAGGAATGCAGCAGGTGACATTCGATTCTCCTTTAATGAAATGCCAATCTCGGATGGGAGACATCGCAATTGGAATTTCGGTTCATTTTTTGTTTACCTTTTCGAAATCGCAAAAGCGACGCGACGCCCGTTAACTGACCTGGAAATAAAGAAATAAATTCAAAATGATTCGAATGGGAAAATTCGAAAGGTAACAAATTAACGGCGAATTTCAAAGGAAAAGGGTTCCAATTTCAGTTGATTATTTCCATTCGGATGGCTCTCCCCATGAATAATTATGTCGCGGAGCGTTCTTTGTATTCGAGGCCGAATAAAAAATTCGCGTTTTCTCACGGTGAAGGTGTTTCGCTTTAGATGTTGGTCTTTGGTGGATCGTTGCCAGGGGATGTCTGTGTTCGTGGAAGGCAAATCAGGACCAGCATTTAATTTACTTTGATTAGCTCAAGATTCCACTTCCACAGATCGGTATGCGTCTCAGAGCAATAGGGTGAGCAAGAAAAAATAGGGAGAGAGAGAGAAGAGAAGAGAAGGGAGAGAGAGAGAAGAGAAGAGAAGGGAGAGAGAGAGAAGAGAAGAGAAGGGAGAGAGAGAGAAGAAGGGAGAGAGCGAGAAGAAGGGAGAGAGAGAGAGAAGAAGGGAGAGAGAGAGAAGAAGGGAGAGAGAGAGAGCGGGAAGGGAGAGAGAGAGCGGGAAGGGAGAGAGAGAGCGGGAAGGAAAACTACACCTCTGGATCATGAAGCTGAAAGTTGTCTGGAAATCGCACACGCAAGAGTCGATATTGGTTGCAAACTTTCCGCTGTCGACCGGATCAATACCGCTAGCGAGCATCGTAATGCGGAACAAACAAACACATTTATTTTCACAAAGAAACAAATAATCATCTTGTTTTGTTTTGTTTGCTTTCTTTTGGGAGGATTTATAATCGCCCGAGCCAGCAGATGAACCCTAAACATTCGTCGAGATTGAATCAGCGTGGAAAATTACTTGTGGAAATCCCGTTGAGTGAACGATTGTGCTGCACTGTCAGCCAGCAATTGCTTCGAAAGCCAATTCGATTCGCATGCAAATGCAAATTTTATTGCAGAGAATGGAGATTGGCGGAGCAACACATCCTCCACTCGGCACCGCGGTACATTGCTCGACCCCCCAACGTCAGCAAATTTGTATCTCATTCGTTCGTACTAATAAATTTGCAATTTGCCAAACGCTCTGCAATCGCAACAAATTCGATAAATGGAATTCTGGTTGGCGCTCGCTCAGTTGGCCGTCGCTTGGCTCGCCTTGAAGCAGGGACCTCTCCTTCTCACGTGAAGAAAATGCCTCGTAAAATCTAACTCCAAAGCAAACACAAACGTTTTAGCTTTTCTGCTTTGCGTTTGATTTTCCCATTTCCCCGCGAATGTATTCATCCCATCGAATGGCAACTGAACGACGAATATAAAACATTTCGATTAATCAGCTTTGCAATGAAAGTGGATTTGATGGCATCGATCTATCGATCCCATGCACGATTCCCAATGCGAGCCGTTGAATGCGTGAACGTTCATCGTCGCCTTGAAAGACTTTCGTCGTTATGCAAATGCATTTGAATGGAAATCATTAAGCGATGTCGGATCAGTTGACAAAATAAATTGCTTTCAATTTACGATTCGGTTCATCTGACGGGCGTTTCTGTGGATTTGATTTATGCTTTTCTATTTCGATTTCCCTTTAACGACATTTCGGGGCGGTGAAGTGAAAGGCAGTAGTTGGTTTATCTTTGAGCTTAGCCAAGCTCCAATCGACCACATATCGGTAATCCTTCGTTATTAATCATATTCATTTCAAGTATGAACTTTTAAAAAGTAAGAAAATCAATAAACCTCTTGACTGAGCGGTACCTTACGGAGAGAAGCTCTAAACCGAAAACGACACAGCTAATCGTGAAAAATAGAGCGCAAAGAGTAAACATGCCGATCATGCTGTTGACTCTTATCTGGCGTGGGTAGTTCAAGATTTGCGATCTCATTAGCCGCTCGTCATAATATTTGCCGATCCAGAAACTCAGCCAGCCGGTCTCCTGCAACAAATCTAGTTGATGGTTGACCTTTATGTCTAAAAAGGTGTTCTCCGGAAAATATATCACTTGAGGCATCAGATACATGCGATCATTGGTGGCATGCAGGATTCCGTGCGGGTAATTCTGCGAATTGAAGTACGCCAAGGTCATCAAGTGGGTAAAGACCACCCCAGTGATGCTTCCGTTCCGCAAATTCATGAAAATATCCTGATACGTTCCGTCGAAGAAACGATGTCGGTTTGTAGTATTTTTGACTCGATTCATGATAAACGAGACCGCTGGTATCAGATGGATGTCGCAATCGGAATCCAATATCTTCTGGACGGTATCTAATGAAGTATCGGCAAATTGCCTCTGAAGATGAACAAACAGCTTTCCTTGATAAGTTGAACGCAGCACCAGCCAGCTAATGGTCCAGATCAAGAAAAGTGTTTTGGCAAAAGTGGATAAGGCTCGATGGTCAATGCCATGCCACATGGGGATCGATCCCCCTAGGACCACGTTGAACATGTTCAGTATTGGCCCGCGATTGATCCGCCCGCCAATGACGTACCGCCGAATTCTGGGCTGATATAATTTGAGTAACAGAATAACCAAGGCTCCCAGGAAGAAGATGCCATTCAGTGAGGCCCACACGGCATTTGTAAAAGCGCTGATCAGGCTTTGAAAAGAATGTGGCTCCTCCTCGCTTGGTTGGATGACGAAAATGACGGGAATGAAGTAGTAGGGCGTAGACCGTTTCATGATAGAATCGCGTAATGAGGTGATTAGGAAACTGCCAATTCCGAAATGGACTTCTCCGCTGGATATCTGTAAGCTTGGCTGAGAATTGATCTGGATTCGAAGAAACCGGAAGTGCTTACCATTCTGGCAGCCCCTGTCGAAGAGTCATTTGGGAATATCATTCCGATGTCGTGTCCGTTTTCCGGAGCCAACACTAATTCCGCAGTGAAATTGAGTTGAGCTTCTAAAAATCGCAGAATTTTCATTTCCGAGCCTGTGACTGTTAAGTTGGGCGATGACCGGTCGACAATCGTCCACGGTTCCACTGCAACAATCGCCACTCGAAGAGGGCATTTATTCAAATTTGTCGACTGAAGCAATGTGTACTGACTGCGGTTGAGCAAGAATCGATTGTTCTCGAATGAATTGACGAACACCGGGGCCAAGTTGAAGCAGTTATTGCTGTCCTGGAATGGTCGATAAGTCGAGAGCAGGAGTTGTCCAGGGGCATCAAGACGTTGACATTCAAAACTGATTGCTTCCAGAACTCCGTGAATATATCTTGGAGCTGAGACGGATCTAGCAAGGGGTACGATAGAACGACCAAGTATTGCCCTACGGAGTCGTAAAGAGCTGGAGTCATTCTGCCGATGAGATCCCTAGGAATTTTATGGAATAACTTCCAACCAGCTTGGAGAATTCCTCTTACTCACGTCAGACCACTAAAGGAATCCGCCAAGATGAGGTTGTAGAATCGCCGGTGCAGCGCGCGTCCGTTGGGATGGAAATTGATGAATCTGAATGAAACGTTGTAGTTTGTGGACTGCATGACCTCCGAAATAATGCGTCGACACTTGCTGTCAGTCACGGGACGCACAGGCAGAGCTTCCAATGTCACGGCGACCAAAGACGTATCCGAAACAAAAAAATCCAGTAGAATTCTGACAAGCGCGCTCGATATCATCGCCACAGAGTCCCTATCGGTCTCTGAGGAGCTCAGGATCTCGCTTCTCGCCAGCTCACCAAGTGCAGTTGCAAACACCAAACACAGGATCAGCACTCGCACATGCATGTTGTCGGTTTCATCCATCGACTACCTTTCCGTTATTTTCTAATTTCAACGAATAGCATGTCAATTCGATATTTTCAATGCAGGCGACACGAATAAATGTTGTCGCCTGTTTGAAAATGGGAAATGACAGAATGAAATAGAGAAAAATAATTGCGATTTTGGTTCATTTTTGCTCACTGACTGTTCGACTTTTGTGCAACAAATATACTATTTAATTGTAATGTTCTGTAATTGTAATGTAATTGCAGACGAAAGGACAACCGATTTTAATATATGCGGGATGGGATAGGATGGGATGGAAACAAAGCAAAGTACATCGTTTTTGCTCAAGCTTTTTAAAAACATCTCTACATTCATCATCAAATATACTCAAAAAACGATACGAGCCAGCTTGCCGCTAGCTTCACTTCGATCCGACACACAAACACATCAATGATGGCAAAGGTATCACCTGCTAAGCCATCCAACCTTCGGTCATATGAGATCATGATCCAACAATAACCTAGACTTATTGGCATGTTGTGCCACGTGACTATCTGTGTTTGAGTCCAGCACTATCCTGATGGTTTCCAAGGATGTGTTGAACTCCTTGGTGGGAAAACAATCAACTTGCCCTGATTGAATTCGATGAAACCAAATCTGGAAAAGAGCTATGTATAATGCAGTTAGACAGGGAATTGTCCCATAGGGCTATCTCACCGTATATATAAGTCTCCTATTGATAAAATATCGTGATCTTAAAACGGTTTTAAAAACACCTCATCTGATCACGTTGCATGTCACGGTGACGTAACTAAAAGCATTACCGCCACAACTGTAAAGCCTTACAATGAGGCTCATTGTAACTATAAAATTGTGTTATAATTGCGTCGATTTAAATCAAAGCTCAAAAGCCCATGTTTGCTGACATTTCATGTCTCCCTCTAGTAGGTCAAATAAATGGAAATTAGACTGTCAGTTTTGCCGATGACAATGTAAAGAATCAAAGCAAACAACGTTATTCCGCAATTAGCCAGGAACACACCTCAAACTGCTTGTAACAAAGCGTCGGTAATCAAATCAACATACACCGAATCCTATTCCCGGTGGGAATGGGTGGAGGTGAACTTGTGAGGTGGGCCAAGATAAATTGATGTCAGGTGTATTAGCAGGACGTATACGTAGGTATATTTTCAAGTGTTGACAGATGCGCTCGTTTTCGAGCCAGAACTCGTTTGTCTCAAAAGTGTTATGATAAGACGCGACTTCGGCACGGTGAGATTTGTCGTTGGCTACAATTGGGTACCAATTAGTGATGGCTGAGTTTCATTGGCTCCAATTTCTCGGTTTCAGCGGGAATCTACCCAAAAAATCTGTCAACACGCTGACGTTGGCTGGATGCTTCTTTGACGCCTCCTCTAATTTTACGTAGCAACTCTCGGTTATTGCCAGATTTACTGTTTTCATAATGGATTTCAAAATTCAACAATTTCCTTCAATCTCAGATTCACTTTTGAGCGGAACATTTCTACTGGACCACAATCGAACAAAGGCAAAACTTAAAACACAAGTTGATAATTTCAAAGAAAACATATTTTATTTGCAATGAATTGTAGATGCATCGTTAGATCACCTTTCTCAATAAGTAAAGAAATCGATAGCTCCACGAATCAGTCGATTTCTATTTGAGAGAAGTTCCAAAATGAAAACGAACCCGCAGAAAGTTAGCATCAAAGCACACAGAAAAACTGTGCCGCGCACATTTTGGATACTGATCTTGTGGGGCTCGTGGTCTGCATGTTGTCGCTGGAATCTTCGGTCGCAATGATCTCGCAACCAAAAGGTAAGCCAGCCACATTCATCAAGCCGCTTCAGCTGAATATTGAACAAATCGACAAGGAAGGAGTTCTTCGGAAAGTAAATCACCAGCGACATCAAAAGCAAGCGATCCTTGGTGCTGGTGACGATTCCCTCCTTGAAGTTCACTCGATTGAAGCTAGCCAAGGAAATCGAATGGGAGAAAACCACTCCAGAAATTTCTCCATCACGTAATCTGCGATACATCGCGGGAGTGGATCCTTTGTAGGGTTTTAGTCTGTCCTTATTGTTCGCATATGGCCTCATCGTGCTAACGGCGAAACCCTGCACATGAATATCTACGTCCGATTCCAGCACCTTTCTGATGGTGTCCAAGGAATCGTCAAGCTGTTTCCTCTGCAGGAAATCGAATAGCTTGCCTTGATACGATCCGCGGAGTACTAAGCATCCCAGCGACCAAATCAGGAAGAGAGCTTTAGCGAAGCTAGACAAAGCTCGGTGATCCAGGCCATTCCACATTGGAACCGATCCGCCCAAATAGACAGTCATCATATTCAATATGGGTCTGCGATTGATCATTCCGCCAACAATAAATCGTCGAGTTCTCGTTGGGCAGAGTTTGAGCATTAAAATCATTGCGATCGCCAGGACAATGATCCCGTTCTGGATGATCCAAACATCTCCAGAGAATGGTTTCATCAAATTTCGAAGCGAATTGAAGCTCTGATGAGGTGGTGGGATGGCAAAGAAGAGTGCAACTTGCGAGAAAGCATCTGACGCCCTCATCACCGATGATCTCGTTGCACTGTACGGGAATCCACCAATCGTGAACTGAACTTGACCATCCATAACCTGAAATGAATTTGACTAGACAAAATGCACGACACGCGATGACGATTCCATCCACTCACCATTCGAATGGCTCCCGTAGTGGTCCCGTTCTCGTAAACAAACCCACGTTCATCGCCATCGGTCGGTTCTAAAAATTGCGATGTGAAGTTCAGGCGCTCTTCGAGAACTCTCAGTAGATTGATTTCCACGCCGGTTACCGTTAGTTTCGACTCAGAGCGGTCGAAGAACGTCCAAGGATTCGATTCAATCACTGCGATTTTAAGGCTGCATTTCTTGAACTCAGCAACTGGGGAGAACAGGCTGTATTGAGTCCGGTCCAAGGTGAAATGATTCCGGCGGAATGAATTTAAAATGACTGGGCTCAAATCGGAGCAGTTGTTCAAGTCCTTGAATGGTCGATAGGTCGTGAGCAGGATTTCGGTGTAGTTCTCCAGAGGCAACAGGACGCTGACGTTCAAAATGGACTGTTTCAAAAAAGTAGCGAATACCTCGCGAAGCTGCGATAGATATTCCGCCGATGGATTCGATACGACGACCAAGTAGCGTCCCAAGGAGTCGTAATACTGAGGGTTCATCCGGTTGACGAGCCTCCTGAAAATTTTCAAGGTCAACTTGCTTCCGCTTCGAATCCTTTGTGAAACTCACTTTAAACCATCGAATCGCTCGGCCAATATCAGATTGTGGAAGCGATAGCGGACAGAACGGCGGATAGCGTTGAATTCATTGAAGCGATATGTGATGTTGTAGTTCGTGGCCTGCATCACTTTCGAAATTATCCACTCAGATTTGCTATCCGCTAGGTCTTCCATGGTTATGGCCACGATTGGCGTCATCGGCACGAAGAAATCCAATAAAAGTGTCGCAACAGCTTGGGAGATCGCCGACACAGACTGCAATTCATCAACAACCGGCGTCGCTTGCCGACTAATCAGCGATCCAGCACAAAATTTCGTTAGCACAAAACCCAGAATGATGTCACGGATTTTCATCGTTCATCCAAAATATTTCACAAACAACTCCGCAAGGCAGCCCATTGGCACTGTTTCATTCACAATTCAATTCAATCAAATTCACTTGTTTTATGAAAACGCATTGCAGCGCTAATGGAAATTGTAATGAAACATTCGCATGACACGTTGACCGTAACCGTTGTTCCGGTAATGTCGTTAGCGAACCGAAAAATCAATATCCACACAGTCCAGAGCCGACGCAATTGATTCAAAAGCAATATCTCCTTCGACCATCAGTGTTTTACGGTGAACCAAAGGTAATTGTAATTAATCACAAAATTGACACTCGAACGCGCTTCGATTTCATGAACTTGTCACTCGTCTGTCAGTGAATAACACACAAGCCGGCCCGCTGAACAAATCACTTTATATAAACACTTTCCTTTTTCCACCGGCGGCGTTAATTGATTACTTTGCGTTCGACAGAGACAGAGCTCTTCGGTAAACAAACCTTGGAAATTAACCTTCTCGAATCTATTTTTTGGAAATGATATTCCGGATGCACAACGTAATTCCAGTCATTTCGGTAAATTGATTAATTAATCAATCAATCGAGTCAATAACTAGAACGCTGTCGACTCACGAATAGCCAGCGCTTTCGAAAAACCCTTGCCTTTCCGCTGTAGCTTCGGGATCACCATCCAGAGTTTTCCAACAAATTTCAACAAACTGTCGATTTGCAAACGATTTTCTCCACAAAAAAGCACAAAAAAAGCACAAAAAAAAAATAAATTATTTATTTTCGTCTGGCACCTTAATTCACCTGCGTTCACAATGCGGCACATGTGATTTATTTGAATGAAAACCGTAAATTATATTTTTGCTGATTTTCATATCGCATCCTGTAATAGAATGATTTACCGCCCGTTATCATTGTGTGCACGTGAAGCTTTTTCATTTGCTAGTGATAATGCCTGCCACAGCCAAATGTAGTCAGAAATTATGTTGCCGAGGCCATTCGGTGACATTCAAATGGTTGCTTGTTTTCCTCCGGCGAGGCGAGCGAAAGGGTGAAAATGGTTGATTAGGAAAACGAATGGCGCGCAAATGAAAACGGATGGGCTTCAATTACTCACTGTTGACTTCACTCGAATGAGGAAACTCTGCGAGAAGCTTTGATTGGTTTATTGACTCATCCGCGCTTCTTAGGCCTTTCTCTGCAGTTCTAGAAATTAATTTTCCGTTAATGAAATCATCGCTGAACTCAATTAATTCAACAGGATTGCGAACTGCACCGTTTCTCGCACCGCCTCGATCGGCTTCCATCTTTAAGCTTTTTGTCGAAGCGAAATGAACCGAATACTTTAAATTGAGTTCTCTCCGGTTCGTGTTGAGTTCCAGGAGACTCATTGGATTAGAAATACGGCATGTCTTTCACTCTTAATGAGATCCAAAGCGATGCAACCGAGTGACTGTGTGCTGAAAGACGCTTGATAATATTTTGCAAATTCGAAAACTAATTTCCGTCCAATTAGTGCTAAAATCAATTAAAATTTCATTTAAACGAACCTGTGCCACTTGGTGCAGCAGTGATGATGGCAAAAAAGAAGGAGAAAAAAAGAAGTGGAGAGAATTCTGTCGGCTGTTTGTGCCGTTCAAACTCCACCTCAATCGTTCGTTCGTTGGAATTAATTGGAAATGCATGTACTTCAATTTCCGCAGTATTAATCGAATGTCGAGAAGCAGTGTAGGAATATTGTGTTGGTCGTTTGTGGACGCACGGAAATCGATTAAAATGCCAAATGTGGAATACGCAGACTTTATCTCAAGTTTGTGCTTTAGTTTTGTGACCGAGGAATTCGAAAAACAAAAAAAATGAAACTTTTGCTCGAAATGAAGCTGTGCCGAGGGCTTGTGGGCATGTGGTATGCGGTATGTTTGTGTGTGAGTGGGCACATTGGGCTCATTGGGCACACTGGGCAATAAATTCTTTCCAATGCCAACCAATTCTATTGCTTAAGCCATGCGGGACTTAATTTCGACTGGTTGAACCAAAACGAGTTTTCTCATTTTCGTTTTGCTCCATCCAATGTTCCCCCTTCCTACCCCCTCCAGAAAAAATGGATGCACCACACGAGATGCTTGTCTCTGTGCCAAGAAAGCATATTTCGCCAAGGAAATGGCATCCAGCGTAATCTAATATATTTAACGAAAAAGTTATTTTGACACTCGAACAGATAGAGAAACTTTTAATTCCGTACATTGATAGTGTCTTATGCTTGTCGAAGTTGCACGTCGGTTTGGCGTATTCGATTCGAAACGGCATGCCAATGGGATCGAATACGGTAGGTGTTTGTTTATTTGTTTTCGCCAAGAATTCTTTTGTGACCGAACAAAGAAAAACCCAGTGAAAAACTTTCCGCCAAAATACTTTTCCTGTACAATTTAATGTGTTTTCAAATTCATTTCCATTGAACACACATTTAAATTGGTGAACAAAAGAGCGAGAGGGGGAATTCTCAACAAGTTTTCATTTGATTGCTATTTGAAAGTTCTTGCACATTTACACTTTTGTCGGTGCAAATTGAGGTTAGGCAACGAGCATCTTTTCAAATTGGAAAACAAGCCCCGTGACAGCATGGCTGCATCCTGAGCTAACTTTCAGTCACTTTTCGAAGAAAATTGTTGAAATTTTACTCGTCTCTCTTTCTCACAAGTACACGCTCAGGAGCACCTCGGAAGGATTTGCTGCGGTGTCACTGGAACTCATTCATTTGAAGGCAAGCTCTTCATGCTCATCATCAGACTCATTGTTTTGCCATCAAATTAATCATAAAATATCGAACAAAACAAAACAAACTCGCATAAAACTTCGACCATTACCTTCGAATTGTACACAATAAAAAGTGGAATGAAAGCACCGTTTGGGAAAAGCTAGCAGAAATATTTCCCAAAAATAAAATTGATGAAACTTCATGTTTATAAATAATCCGCATCATCATTTCTTATTTCATTCGCATTAGAGGC
>JANSTV010048995.1:0-14594 GCA_027564135.1 Lestremia cinerea
CGCTCGCATTAAGTACCTCCGTCGAGTGGTTCTTCGGTGATTTATGATGACGCACTTTTTCGTTTTCATTCAATTTTGGCGAGGCGATCAAATGGCCAACGCGATAAGATAAGCGTGAATGTGAGATTCGCTTTCGTCATGACGTGAAGTGGTCGGACCAGATGTGAGATTGGATGGATGTGGTTGGGCCAGTGCAAGCTGAAAGCCAGAACATCCATCAAATGCGAATCAGTGATGATATCGCAGATATTCCCCCGTCGAGCACGAGGAAATGCTTTCGTTCTCCCCGTCGATCAACTAATCACACACGACCGCCCCATCGCTCATTCCACAGCCGAGTAATTACATTGTCATTTCTCGTAAATTTTCATTATCAAACACTTGTCATGGTTTTTTAATTAATTGTTGTTATTTCTGTCATTTTTGTCTCGTTCGATGCTTGTTTTGTTTTGTTTTGTGCCGTTTGCGAAATCCACCCACTCTGCCGCGATTGAAACGAAATCAACAACGAAAAACAACAATCATGAATTATCATTTGGAGAATATGGCATGTGGACGACGCATTTGAGGTGGAAATGGTGGAAATGCGTCTGTTGGGGTCATTCCAATAGCGAGCTGCTGTGGAGATGCGTCGTCATTCCGAGATCCGACCGGAATGAAACGGTTCGAACCGGATGCGTATCGAATCGATTGGCGTTCGGCCAAAACACACAGAAACTCACCTCGTAATCGGTCCTGGGGACTCGGTGACAGCCTTCAACGACATTCGCAAGTGTTTGTGAAACGAGCCAAACAGCGTCGACTTGCGATCACCCATGTGCGGAGTGCCCGGCGTGCTGGGAGTCTCTTTGGGCGTTGGCAATTCCATTTTGATGATGACCGGGCCCGGTGAACTGGAACGCACGTCCAATAGTTTGGTCCATGCCAGATCGTGGGGTGGATCTTTGTCGTCCGTCGACTTAATCATGCTGGCTTTCTTTGGCGGCGACAGCTGTAGGAGAGGATCGGAAAGAGAAAGAGACAAAGTGTTATTGATTGATTGAATGTTTGAAACGCGAAAAATCGTTTTTGTTTATTTTCGCACAGCAGGTGTTACGCGCAAAGCGATAGATGCCTCTGGGATCCGACTTTCAAACGGGATTGGCCCACTTTTCCATCGAGCACCGTAGGTCAAGAATAGTGCGTATTCGACGTCATTTGGGAAATGCTTAATTTGCTCTCATTCGCCGTAAGCAACCTTCAAACGAATCAATGTCATGAGGAACGTTGTCTGATCGCGTCGAAATGCGTCGTGGACTTTGCCATCGAAATCAGATAAAAATGTTTGTTTCCACCCAGAAAATGGACGCCACTCTGGACCGGTGCCGAGCTGTCAGTCCGAATGACCAATCACCGATAAATCGACGAATGCATTCCGCAGTGGCGGCAAAATGGAATTTCTCTCTTCAAAAGACGAAACAAAAAAACAGTTTATTCGCACGAAATTCATGAGTTCAGATTTGGGTTTGTGTTTCGTCAAATGCCAGCCGAGAGTGGCGATTAACATGCCAAATGGCTAAGCGTGTTGACGGTTTGACATTATTTACAAAACAACCCAACATTTTCAAGTGTTTTCTGGGAGCGAACGGCTGTGTGCGTGCGTTCGGACCGACAAGAGGCCTCTGGTCCGATGCGAGGTTTATTGAAGTCTCGACGGCATTCATGTTTCAATTTGGTCATTTTTTCTGCTGAACCATCACGCATTCCTAAATGCTCGATCGTTTTTCAAAGTTGTTGCTGTTTGCTCAATGGCGGCCCCGCAACCAACGAAATCACGTCGTTTGGACCGGCATTGGCCCGTCGGTGGCAGAGTCTCGTGGGAAGGGCCACCGGTCTTGGAATCGCATGCGATCGGTTTCTACTTGGACGATCAGTTTTCGTGGAAAATCCACAAATATTTTGCTTATAAATTTAGATTGAGGCGTGAGACCATCGCTTTTTCTCGCCAATAACAAACAACATAAGAAAATTTTTGCGAAAAAATTGCGGAGAAACTGTTTTCGACGAAAGCGATCGTCGTTTGAATTTCTAATGGATTCCCCGAAGTTGTCATCGCGATCGTAAGCCCCCCTCTGGCAAATGACGAACTCCCCCAAAAATCATCAAATTTCACAGAGATTTCTCGATCGAGTCACGGCTCATTGTCTCGCCATCGTGCCATGCCCATTCACCACTCACATGGCGTCGATCAACCAGTTTGCGATTCGTTTCCAATCACCGTTGAAACATTCATAACTCAATCGTATGGCATAACAATTTGACATTAATTATTGTCAAACGCGTCACACTGACTGATTGACTGGCTCTGACTGGCTGACTGAATGACTCCTCTCGGAGTCGCGTCGAATAACAACATATCCTCCCGGCACTGAGCGTAATCGTAATTGACCGATCGAGAATCGAATTAATTGATAATGACGATGACGACGTCGATGACGAGGAAGACGACGACGAGGAAGACAAAGTAAATGAAAACGACGACACAAATGTAATTGCTGGGAGCACTCGACTTCCGAATCGAGCTGAGTCATTGTTAAAAATTCGCTTTGATTTACGATCGCTTGACATTCGATCAAGTCGCGCAAGTTCCAAAAGAGGATCCACTTGAATGGTGGCGACTACGACTTGGTCAGCGACTCCGGGCAAATAACATGATTTATGGCGATTTCGACTTTGTAACTTGCCGTTGATCTCGCTCATGCTGTCGACCGGTGAGCAGAACGCCGACAAAATTTTGGGGCTTCGATTGGTAATTATGCGGGCGACGAAGAGCCCCAACGTTGAAGACGTAATTCATGCGATTAGACGATGCTTGGGCATGTCATCGTTTCCACGGATCAGATCGTCGTCGTCATCTTCACCATCATCGTCGTCTCGTCGTCGTCCTCTTTGTCATTGTCGTCGTCGTCATCATCGCTGTTATTATTGTTGTGTGCAAGATCCATTCTGCGAATCGAATCAGATGAGAAACGCTTATGGGATTTGCATATTTTTTTGTTGGCTTGAAGTTGTTTCGATTCGCGTAATTGTTTTGCGTTTGGGTTTCGTGATTCGCGATTTGCGATTCAATCGAATTGACGTTGCCAGCGACAACAGCAAAAAGTCGATCGGATAATTAGGAAACGGGAACTAAAAACGGTTTCGTTGGCCGACTGGCATTCGAATGATGATCTCATTGGCGGTGACGACGTCATTTGAAAGGCGGATTTTCGAATCCTCTCCCGAGCGAGATCTGACCAACGATGTGACGCTTTTGAATTTGAAATTGGATCGACCAAACGCAATTTGCCGATCGAAGCAAAATCACAGACAGTCGAAAGAAATTCATCGGTTTCATGGCTCGTGGCTCGTGGCTGGTGGCTCGATAGCGTTCACTTGCCGCTAATTAAAATGCAAAGCATTGCGCTTATGGGCATGAATGGACAGTGGTGGCCGTGCGATCGATCGATCGGTGCGCATGCGTTAATTGAAAAATTGTTTGTTATTTTATTGAAGTCCGATCGGAATTATGGTCATTGTCATCATGTATGAATGTTAGTCGTGCGACTGGCTGGTGTTGCGTATGTCAATGGGCCATGCAGCTGGGTGCTTTCAAGTGTTGGCGGATCGACGGCAATGCATTTGCATGCGCTCGCCGAAAGGAACAATGTTTTTGGAAAATTCTCGTATTTCGAATTGCCTCATTGACCTGAATTCCTGCGATAGCGTCAACATCGCAGATCGTCATCGATCCTCGTCGTCTTCGTCTTGTTTGCCGTCGTCTCTCAACAATTCAGAAATGTTCGTTGAATTTCTCGCATCTTCTTGCCGTTCCGAATCGAAGAGTTTCGATGCATTTGCTGCACACGATCGATCACACAGTTGTTTTTCGTTGAATTCAATGTCTGGGTCGGCGACGTTGGAAGGACAAAATCATTTTGCAAACATTGCCGGATTACGTAACTGTGCATTGGATTGGGAATTGCGTTTCGAATGAGACGGCGCTGGCGATGCGAGACCGCAACAACAATTGTGAGAATCGAATGTGAGAAGAGAGATGATCTTACTCAATGTGTCGTTCTGGGCAGCATCGTGCTTGGTTTCAGTGGAATCGCTCGTGTGGCTCGACGACACGGACAACGATTCCATTTTGGTTTGGAAAATTTGCGGTGACGACGCTCAAAATTCAACCATTCTTCACTGGCAGTCTCATTAGTTCGTCCAACGGTTTCTAATCGCTCCGTCATCCATCAACGCCATATCGGACCAATGGCGAACCATTTTTTTGCCAAATTACCATCCAGTCAACAACCATTTCTGCGATTCTCACGCACGAATGCCGCCGTTGCGAAAACCACGCATTTGGAAATTCCTCGAGTTCAACGTCAAACACATTCCAGACTCGGTTAAACTTGTCTCCGACGATTTCTATTTCAGACAAATTCGTCGTAAAAAAAATCGTTTATTTTCGGCCCGACGGAGACGATCGTCGAAATGACACACCGACCGGCTCGGTCTCATTAATTCGACCGACTGTTCAGCCGGCAAAAACGCTCGATGAAGCTTCATTAATTCGCTTCAAGTTCACGTGCCAGGGACCGAGGGGGGATGAGCGAAGGACAAGAGACTCAAATTCTTCACGCGACCACCGAAAATTACCAAAAAATTAAACGTTTTCGTGAGATGCTCCATCTCCATCAGTCACATTGACTCTCAAACGAGACGAGCATGGCAAAAGCAGCAAATTAACGCCAATGAATTATGGGCAGCACGCGTCACCGTTGACAGCATGTCAGAGCGTCTCCATGGAAGTGACTTGCGTTGATGAATCGTGTTTCGGTTTCGGTTGGACGGTCAGCTCAGCGGTTGCGCTCGTTGCACAAGAGGATTGTCGATGGCCGCACATTCCGGTTCTGATTGCCATCAAACGATATCGATAACCGTCCGCATGATTTACGATCTCTTCCAACGACACCAATTCACACTCAATTTGATTCGAAATCACCAAATTGAAACGAAATTTGCATAATTTTTTATGATTTCGGCCAAAACCGAAGAAAAAGAGACAAATAAAAACTGATTCCTTGGCCGGCACCAGTTATTTCCGGCTTTCATATTGGCCAGCCGTCTGTGGCTCGTGCCACACACACGCACACCAGTCCCGGAATTACCGATTCACCGCTGATCGATCTTTGTCGCACCAATTATTCAAAATCACCCATTTGAATTTCCAATCAAGCTGCTCTCAACGAGACACAATCGCAAGATTATTTGTTTTCGTCGGTGTCTTTTTTCGGCTGCGATTCAAAGTAATTCATTATCTCATCAGGGAACATTATCAGCGTCAATAACATTGTTTGCATTGCCTCATTCGGTTGGTTGACTGTTTGGTTGAAAATCAACAGAAAAATACCCGAAATGTGGAACATTCGCCAGTGGCTGGGGAATGCGAAACGACGCGTCTAAGTCGCTGACATGCCACCGACGAGTTCGCACAGCTTTGAATCCGAAACGCACAGCGGCCAACCACGATGACAAACGACGCACACGATTCGTATCGCGATAAGACATTTCGACGATTTTGCTGTGTTTCTCGTTCGTTTTGGCGGCGCACTGTTTTTTTTCGCTGCTTTGTTTCCTTCCATTATTTTGCTATTCATAATCATGCTATTAACCTTGTTCCATTGTTTTATCATCTCGGCCGTCATTTTTTTTTTTTTCATTCTCTCTCGCTCTCAGTTTCTCTCACTCTCTCATTCTTTTTAGTTTCTCTAGAGTCTGTCTTTATCGTCGTCGTCGTTGTCGCCATTGTCGCCGTTGTTGTCGCATTTGTTTTTCATAGTTTTTATTTGTAGTCGTCGTCGTAGCAGTTGTTGTCTCGAACGAAATTAGATGAAATTTATTGAGCATTTGTCTTCGATAGACAGTTAGCTCGACAATAAACGTTGGCTCGAAGACGGAGCATGTGTTTCGGGCGGGATATCATTGAGTGGGCGGTTTTGCCAGGAATGAAGCAACAGGTCGACTGGAGAGAGACCACCGTTGGACATTACGGTAAGATTCCAGTTGGTTTTGCGTTGCAGTTGCCTCGTCACTGACACACCGTCACACCGTAACGCTGTGACACGACGACAAACTAGACCATCGACACCATTCGATTTCCCACACATTTGCATTTGCAAAGCTCAAAGTCTCGCGCTGTTTTCGAATCGACCGAAACGACAGCGACGACGAGAATGAAACCATATGCAAATGATAAACATCTGACAACGCGACGACGACGACCATTGTGATGACGTTTTTGTTTTGGATTTTGTCGCCTTTTCTCTCTCTCTCTTCACCTTCCCCACTGTCTCTCTTCCTATTTTTCCCATTTCTCGTGAAATTTCGTTGCAAATATCAAATTTTGCGTCGTTTTGAAAGAAAATTAAACGAAAAAAACGAAGAGAAAAATAGAAAAAAAAAATTGTTTCGATTTGTTGATGTGGAAAATGTTACGCGATTCACACGAAACGATAGCCATCGCGATTTTAATCGAAATTTAAACACGTTCCGCGTTGACATTTATTGCTCGTGTATTTTCTCGCCTCGGATTAGTGAGTCGATCGTCCGAACGGAGTCCAAACGATGGTTCATTCAAAGCAAACGTGAATTCCCATTGATTTTCTGAATGGACGAATTGATGACGTGCATCGATTGCTGGCGCACGGCGATCGAAAGAATTCTTGTGAATTTGATTTGTAAGCGAAATGAATGTTCTTGTTTGGTTTTTGGAGCCGTCAGCTGTTGTTGGTGTGATCGTGATCGAATGGGTGAAGTCATCGATGAATTGTTGGAATGGGATTGGTTTAGCAGTTGATTTGTGTGTGGCTTGGATGGCGTCTAAAGGATCCTTGACCTTGGCGACGGTGTGTCAGACTGGTGGAACCTTCGCAAGCACAATATTCGAAACGAGACTTTCTCCGAACGAATCGCTTTTCTCAGAAGATGTGAATGCCGTTGAGAACCGGATCGGTGAAATTGTCGATTATGTCACGAAAGAGTTGGCATTGCTCACGGAACGGTGTTGGGCGATACATGACGCGCCACTGGATCCCATTCGATTGAATAACAATTGACGGTCGAGGCGACCATGAGACGTGAGGACAACGCATCGCTTATCCAACGATGTCGCAGTGGTGAACGCGCGTGTCGGACATATTGATATCATTTGTGGCGCATTTCGGTAATGAATTCCTCTGGCGAAATTGCATGCTCGAAAGGTTCAGATCTTTTACACGCTCATGTCGATTTGGCACGAGAATCCATCACTTTGTTTTTATCGCTTCCTTCGAATGATCGTTAGAGCAACGCCATTCGGAAGCGATGACTATTGTTTGAGCATTTCTCTTCCCGTCGTTGAACGATCAAACGTTTTGATTCGCCTGCAGGGCAAGGCGAATGATGGAGCCATTCTGTGCGCTTCGGCACAGGTGATTCATCGCAAGGGAGATCGCACACACACACGAAATTCCAACGAATGTGGTGGTCTTTGTTGTGTTTCGGTTCCATTCAAGTTTCTTCGTTTCAGTTGGCCGTCGCCATTCGCTTTGCATATCGCACACACCAAATGACTCGACGACAGTGTTCCAAAAGCCACTTGAGTCGGACGAAAATCAAATAAATTGTCCGCTTACCGGTGTGTGGCTTGGCATTCGCTCATTGAACGGTCGATCGTTCACAAACTGGCCCCGATGGGATTTTTTATTTTCGTATGCGGTTGACGCAGCTAACTGTCATTGCGAATGGCAAATGGTGATTTAAATTTCAGCGGAAAGCAAGTGAGCTGGCGAATGGGTCATAAGCGATTGGATGGGTGGTCGACGGTTGAGGGAAGGTCGTTGAACTGGTAAACGGCCTGACGAGATCTCCAGGAGATACAATGGGTGGGTGTGACCGATATCGAAGACATCCAACAGTCAGCCAGTCAACTTCCGAGAATCGATGTACCATCAACAGCCAGCGGCGTTTCCATCGCGTTGTTGTTTGTCTTGCCACTCGATCGAATCGTCTGGAGGTCAATTGCAATTCGAGAAGGCAAACACACAAAGTCGCTTCGAATATTCTAAATTTATGAAATTTGTTTTCCGCTTCGTTCGTTTCGTTTGTTTTCCATCGTTCATTTTCGATTTCGGGGCAAAGTGAAAAACCATTTCACAAAAGTGGCCAATCTCGAATTACAAAGCGACGCGACAGTGGCCCGCAAGTGCATAGCGATTGGTACAACAACACAATCTCAGACGCGTCGAAACAATGCGATTTTTGACGGCTGCTTGAATGACAAAATATAACGAAATGGGTGACGGATTGGAACGAATTTCTTTTTTGGATGACAACGTCTCATTCGCGCCAGCAATTTTGGGACAAGAAAAACCATTCGCTCGAAATCGGCAACGAACCAGAAACAGACGCGACTTCCGATCGGATTGCATCAAACGAAAAAATTGCCACCTTTCAAAACATGAAAAAAGGGGAAATCAAAACAAAGAGGCAAAAGTGCTGAGCGATGATGTCGACGATGAGTCATTTTTGGTGGCGAAATGCTCATTTTTGACGCGACCAAAAACAAACAAATCGATTGGCCGGAACGGAAAACCGGGTGATTACTTTTTTGGGGTTACTCGAATGCAACGATGAACTGAATTGAGAGCAAACGCATTCACCCAAGTTCGCTAATGTCGACACTAACCTTTTGGCAATTGCTCATGAACTCCTCGTCTGAATAATGGGAAAATGCCCGTTAGAACTGGACCAGATGTTCGTCGCTCAGCAACACCAGCAGGCCAAGAAAAGGCTCCGGTTGACCGTTATCAAACTCCAAATCACAACTAATTCACAGCTCAGACGCACTCACACAGCACTGTTACGCAAATGCGATAATTTTCCTTTGGCAAAAATGCTGTTTTTCTTTTTGTTTAAAAAAAACAAAAGATTTATTTTCAATTCATCAATTCTTGCATTTTCCCAACGAAATATTGCACAAAAAAACGATAAAACGGCATTCGAAACTGCATTCACCGAATCAACGGCGTCTGGATGCGATGGCACACAAAGCGATGCCCTCTTCCGAAACGACTAAACGAAAAGCCGATTGCGTTCACGAACCACGTGGATTTCGAAACAAACGGAAAAGCAGGAAAAACAGGAAAAATAAACTCGCCAAACGATTCAAAGGCGAAGAGAAATGACGAAAAATCAAAACCAGCCAAACTGTCAAACGACCGTTGGACGACACACGAAATCGGCAATTCTCAAATCAACCCGCAAAAATATCAAATGTTGAACACTCGCAAAATCAGTTCCGAAACCGAAATCAATGTGATCGAACCGTTTGTTGGCCGTTCATTATCGCGACTGAATTGTGTTCGCGAACTGAAACTGAATTTTATTCATTTGAACTCGACATATTCGCATTCGCATTGTGTCGAACGTTGTCGATAGCTGAACGGAGCTCTGGCTCTGGCTGTGTGGCTGTGCGATTGTTTGATATCGTCGCGGCAATGCGTCGTCCGCAACGGTGTGCCGTTCACATTCAAATTTTCCATTTGGTGTTGGACGTTGGATCTGGTGGTTGGCGATACGGCTGAATGTCGCTTGTATCGAGTCGTCCATCGGCAGTGGTGCGGCTTATGCGATGGTTGCCTTTGCGCAAGACGCGCAGCCACGTTTTCAGGACAATCGTTCGCCTTGACACACGCGGTGGGTTGCTGAAGTCGCTGGCGCTGGGATGGGCTTCAGCATTTTCAGGTCGTCACGTAAATGAGTCAGGGATTTTCTGGCTCAACATTCCAGAGTGACGCGGGCGATAATCTCTCTGTGCGGAAGCCTTCTGGGGGAATTCCAATCCAGTCGGCCACCCACGAATCACCCAGTTACCTTGCACCGCACGGCACCCATCAACCCAATCCAATACACTTTAATAACAATCATATGTAAGCGTCGTTATTCGCAATAATAACAATAATGCCAAACGATTAACCGTCTCAGTCTTTTCGTTTGCGTCGTGCAAATCGCTTGTGTGCGACACGGCTCCGGTCGTTTGATTGTGTGCGTTTTGGGCTGCTTGAAAATTGGCTGGAGTTTTTTTTCCTTCTTCTTCATCTTCTTCCTCGCTTCTTCGTCTTGGTGCTCCTCGCTGCCACTTTTCAGAATCGCTTCACTCAAACCAAACAAAAAACGTGTGTGAGATATTAATAGCGCTCCATCATCGCTGTCGTCGTCCTGGTCGTCATCGTCGTTGACGGTTGAAACCGTTGTGAATGTAGTGGTGAGTTTGCTCAGCTGCTTGCTATTTGCCCACTTCACATATCGCATCTCAACACACATGCCGATACGCAAAGCACATTCATTCCAATCGGGTGAACAATTTTCGCGATGCGCTTGTGTGGTTTTGGTGACGAAGACGACGCCGACGATGAATCTCGCACGGTGGCTGTGTATGGCAGAGTGCTCGAGTCGATGATGTTTTTTTTTCTCGTTGAGCCATTCGATTTATCTAATGGCCGTTGTTGGTTGTCCTCGTCGTTGATTTCGAATTCCAATTCGTCATCCCGGCTTATGAACGAGCATCGACTTGAAAAATGATTGATAATCTCCTCCGGTACGGCTGGGCCATCAGCCGCTGATGGCGAATACCGATACGCCGAACACCAACAATGGCTATTCCATCAGCGTTTTTTTTTGTTTTGGATTTTTTGTGCGCGCAATTACAATTCCATCCCAGCGGATGGCCACTAATGGTTGCAGCTCACACGTGTTCCATATTTTGATGGGTTTTTTTATGGGTTAATTCTTTGGCTGGATTTGAACGTTTTAAAGTGGATGAATTTCGTGGAAAAGTGCTTGGAATGGGTTAGAAAAACAAACACGCGTGGTGGGTCGCTGTCTTCGGGCCAAATGGGCTTCAGAAGCCTTTGATTGATCGACGCTCCTTTGTTTCGCAATGACACAGAGCTTTGGAGGAAGCGAAGCGTATGGGGTGGCATTCTGCTTACGATTACCCTTGGGATTCGTGAGCAAGGTTCCTGATAAAGTTCTAATCGCTTCGAGATTTTAATTAGAAATTCATTCATGCGAATCGCATTTGAACCTTTGCCATTCTAAAAACACTGCAGTCATCCGGCATTGGGGTCAATGCCGATATCGCGGGCGAGGTTATCTCCCGAACATGATAAGAATATGCGAAACCAATGAGACACAGCGGACGTTGCAAAGACGTCCTGATAAAGTGGCTCAATTAAAGACGCATTTCCGAAAACGTGCTCGCCTCAATTCGCCGTTACGGAAGGTAATGAGGTGCGAGGGTGTGCGGCTGGTCCAATTGCGAATGAGTAATTTGAATTTATCGATGAGTGGCGTCGGGGATGCATAATGGGCCCGCACGCGTAGCGTCTCGTGGGTTTATTTCCATTCGCTTTCGGTGACATTCGTAACGATGCTCCATGCAAATATTGACTGTTCAAATTCATTCTAATTAGTTGACGGCACACCGGCTCGACTTCACTGCCAGTCACACAGGCCTGAGTCACGGCAAATGCATGAGAATCGCTCAGAAACAAACACACAAATGAGTTTGTTAATTCTTCTTCTTCTTTCTTTTGTCAGTCGGCTGGGCGATCGCAAACAAAATATTGATCAATTTTACGTGTCTTCACCAAGTTCCATCGAAGCGGATCGGGGTCCAGCCGTTGATTAAATGTCGTTTAACTTTCGCTCTGAACGGAACTGGGAGATCGTTGACCTGTCTGCGGTTCGGGTCAATTCCAGTCATCTGGCACAGTTGAACCCCTCGTGAACTGAGCCTTGGATGACTCCAAACTTGGTCCAGCTCAGTTCAGTGCAATCATCTAAAGTCATAGCGGATCACTTCCAATCGTTTTGGCTCGTTTTTGCGCAGTCAGCAACGGAATTGGCAAAAAATATGATTGACATTCGAGATTGAAATTGAGAAATCGACCGGCAAAAAACGACGGTCGAGCTTTCAATTCCTCGCAAATCGAAAGAAAAGGAAACGAGAAAAAAAAGTTGAAAGACTCAACTCAAAGAGATCGTCCACTTAACGACGATGACGACGACGACGACTGCCAGACTGGCAACTGAGCCGGCCTGTCGATCAGTTTTTCTGCCAACCACGTTCATTTCGAAAATCAAAAACCTGCCGTCCGAAAATTGCAATTTGCAAATTTCGCTCGAAAACAAAAACCAAGGCGAAAAACGAAACGCCGTTGAAATACCGAGAAACGGCACAACCGAATTGAATGAACGAAATCCTACCTGTTGCTTGACGGGCATCGAAACGAGACCCATCACAGGAATTTTCTAATTGCGATCTAATCGTCTCGCGAAGAACACACCGGCCCGCAGTGGTTCTTGTTGGTTCCGATGGCTCGGACTTTGACTTTTGACGAAGACCGGCGAGCGGAGTTTTTGCGAGATATCGCGAATGATGCTCTTCGGTACCATTTCGCTAATTATCTTCAATTGGCGAATTCGACAGACGGTTACGTGACGAATGGCGTAATGATTTTCGCCAATGGGCATTCGTCGACTTTGAGCGAAACGATTTCTTCGGCTAACGGTTCGTCATCCGTCTTTGGCTTTTGTTCGAGCGATTCATTACTCTAAATTTTGCCAAAAACGAGATATCTCCATCGGCCGTTTCCATTGTCATTGCGGAGCATTCAAAACGAGCGAAAATTTCAAAATTCACCCAAAAAAAGAAGCAAAACGAGAAAATTGAAACCAACACGAGTCACGACACTGCGTGCCGTTTCGGCATTTCGATCGTTTTCACAAAACACGTTGCCAAATGAGAAACGCAAAACCGGGCGATTTCGGAATTGTGCGGTAATGACCGCAATCGCATGGCGACATTGACTCGCGTAATTATCTCGGAAATGATGTCGCCCCTTATCAGCGAACACCGAGTTGTGCTCGGTCGCATGGAGGCATTCCCGCGTGAATGGCCTTCGACTATGGCGCCCAGTGGGTTGAAGGGCTCCTCGTCGCGGAATATCCATTTATCTCGGAGACCCCAGTCCGTTTTGACCTTTTCTGAAAAGAGGATAAAATAACCGCCAAATGAAAAAAAAAACCAAAACTTTCTCTTCAATGATTTTCCTTCAAATTTTATTTACATTTTCCAATGTCATTCACCTGAATCATCGTCAATTAACAAACAATGTCACATCGCTCATCCTTAAATGCTAATTATCTAACTTCATTTACACGTCAATCGTCAAAAGTGTACTCTCATTTCACAGAGCTCTGTGGACGTTTGCTTGAACAAACGAATTTGATCCACAAACAACACGGGCGATTCATTCCAAATAACAATTAATTTATTGTATTTTTTTTTGTAGATTTCGCGAAACCAACACGAAAAGTGACAGCAAATAGGAAAACGAGAAAGAATTTCTTTCGAAAAACCAATTCGAATCACGGTTCGACAGCAGCCAGAACCAACACAACCGTTGGCTGTCGGGAACGTAGACGGTTCCTTCGGCCAGTTGTCCTTTCAAAAGAAGAACACGCTTTCAAATCCATTTGAATGCAATCGATGTCGATGACCCCGCGACAGAAAAATGAAAACTCGAATTCGAATTCTCATCGGTTGAGGCAGTCCGATTGGAGGAGCAATTCGAAACCAGCGGATGGGTTCAGTCGGACTCATGGATTTTACTCTTCGACTCCAAGGGCCTCGTAGGAACTTCAGTATTTACATGGGGCGACATCGGGGGGTATGGGATCGGTGCTAGAGATTGGGAAGGGCAACTGAATGATTCACTTTGGATGCGACAAACAATTTTTGGATGAGTTCACCGTCGCCGGAAGACTCAGCGGGCCGGCAAGCGGCAACTGAAGTCGCGACAGGCCGGTGACCAAACAAATGCTTATGTACATGAAGTGCCATCGGTTATCGGTTATTTCGCTATTGGCTATCGTCTATATTTACATTTAAGTTAATTCAATTCGGTAATGATGGATTTCCCATAAAAATAAGGTACATTTTCAATTTCACACACGTCGATTCATTTTCATCTGCGGGTTTCATTGTCATCGTTCGGTTAAAGCTGTTTTGTTGTTGTTGTTTTTGTACGTTGCTCGCTTCTCACTCTTCTTCCTGAATCTCAAATCTCAAACCACCAAATTTGTGGACGCAAGTTCTTGGGGCACGTGGCGCCAATGGTAACGTTTGCTTGGTTTGCTCGATGACGAGGTGATTTGAGGGTATTTTGAAGGTTGCGAGTCGAAACGACGATTGGAGAATACTATTGCTGGAGGGATGGGTTTGAAGGAACGTTGAGTCTGAATGCGGATCAACGTCTCCAAGGGATGGATTCCAAGGGCAAATCAATGTTCATGCAGCAACATTTCATTCGAAAAAGACGTTTCCCAAAAATCAGTCAATGACTGAACGGAAGTTTGAATCCTTCGACAATCCACTCGGAATCATCTAATATAATGCATTCATTTGTGCTTTGACACTTAACCTCTAAGATGCTTCTCATAATTTGCTTGACATTTTTTGTTTGTTT
>JANSTV010049006.1:0-14587 GCA_027564135.1 Lestremia cinerea
TTCTCGTCGATTCTCTTGCATTTGGACTTGAACGAAACTGTCTGAGGCGTTAAAAGATTATGAATTATTGTTGATAACAGAATAATTGCGAAATAAAATAAGAAAATCACCACTTTAACTCGCCAAACATAGCAATGCTAATGGAAAAGAAACAAATAAACTTTGATGTCGATGATCATGTGCGATGTGCTGATGGATGACATTGAAATGAGATGAAGATAGCGATAAGAGAGAGGGGGAGAGAGAAAGAAGAAAAAGAAGAAGAATGAGAAGAAGATAGAGATACGATATTGCCGGGAATTTGGAATTTTGCCGGAGCTCCGATCGAGTAGGTCGATGGCATCAACGAACGGAAGGAGTTCAATTCAAACGCTTTCACTCATTCATTCATTTAAATAAAATTTCCGAGGGCGGATGAGCAAACTATTGAACTGTGAAAATCTAATCTGATCTGAGATGCCATGCTCTCATTGATGATGAAAACGCGTATCTGCCGATTGCGCCGTGAACACCCAACTTATTAATCGACGTTCGAATTCGAGATTCGTTTTTTGCAATGAGAAAGAACATATCATTTCCATCGAACGCATCCCAAAATAAACAAAACTCATTTATCTATACAATTTCTGAGTTGTGGTTGCCGTTCACGACTGCAATAAATTATTCTGATCGGTTGTTGCGGAATAGATATGAACCTTGCGGTCAGAGGCCAAATATTCTATGCTTAAATGCGTCGTTGCTAGGAGTTTGCCCGAGATTGATTGGGTACCTTCTGACACCACATTGTCAACTATCACTGATTTCATGCAGATTGTGTCACAATGTAAGTCTCCTCCGTTTTACATACATAATTGAATTGATTATATTCAACTAAGAGTTCCGCACCTTTGAACTCCATCCAACGGATGGAATTGAATATCGTGTGTCGTTCGTAAAATGGTAATTTGGCCAAAACAACGAGAGCTAATCAATTCTGAGCGAATGATAATTGAGAAATATTGCTGCCCACATGAGGCGGGGAGAGCGTCTGAAAACTGAAGAAGCGTCCTGCAAGTAATGTTGATTGATGTGCAACTCATCGTCGAAACGAAGAAGGCGACTGCCGGTGCTGCGGTAAGAACTCAGGCTGCGACGTATCAGAGGGAAAACAACAAGTTGATCGTCATTCGTCATTCGAGCTCCTCCTCGCAAATGACGCCTCATTATCAAAGTTGACGCAATTTTCTAAATGGCCTCCGGTCACTAAATTAAATTATCCTCACCCTTCCGCCGATGGCTCAGCTGAAAATATTGGGTTTTCCATCAAATATTTGCCATTTGCGTGAAATTTGGCTGAAAGTATTAATGACGTTGGTTGACTTGGGCGAAGCGGCCTGCCTCTGGCTTGAAACTGGCCAATTAGTTTGATGTGAATTGTCACAAATAGGTGCGGTTCATTTAACTGGATGCGGCATTGATAATTGAAGGAAATCCGATCCAAAATCGAAATCATAAATAGGCGGACGAGCAAGCAGAAAAAATTCGCAGGAAATGGTGAGAGTAGCGAGAAATGGTTTATTATTTCGAAAGAAATAAAGGTAATGCTGTGTGGCGGAAACCCTGTCGAACGTGAAATCGTGATTCAGAGAAATCCTTTCTCTTGCTCGATTTCGATATTTCGATTCCAAAGAGACTGATTCTACCTAGTCGCAAGGAAGCAAATTCTTGTTGCTGAGCAAGAAAATGTGGGACAAACTCTTCTTTTCAAAATAAACTGACAGGAGTCGATGCCATACATCCGCCAAATCACGAATAAAATATGAAATGGAATTGGCATTTATCTTTATTTCCATTCAAAACACTGACAACGTTGCAACGCTTCAGTTCGCTCGGATATCAAGCCATAGGCGAAGGCTTTCTCCAACACGGCGCCGTTCGATGTTTGCACACTTTGACATTTGCCTATTCAATCCCGTTATTATCGGAATGGCGAACAATGTGCAAAGCCAAAATCGTCAACCATTAAGCAGTCTGTTATTCGTAGGCATTCCAACCACCGACAAACCCACCCACCATGCACGATCGACTACAGCGCCCGAATTTAAGCTATTCCGGAGCACCCCATTTCGTGTTGATTCGATGAGAGTTTCTACTCGGAAAAAGTTTGATCAAATTTTGCTGAGAATCGAGTGTGATCTCTGTCGCCGGCAAATCGAGGCGTGTGAATTGTGAACTCGGCTCCCTCTCTATTGTTTGAAACTTTCACCAAATCAACTGGCATTGTTGGCGGCAAGCAACCCCTTGTAATCGTCATTTTCTCAAGAATTTCGCACTAGATAAGCACTTTCATGCATTGGTAGTCAATTCACTCAATTAGGAGAATGGGAGCTCAAGGCTTCTCAGCATCCGCCGTCAATTCCAAGTCGGTTTGAATTTTCGCACGACGTTGACTCCCTCTAGCTTAGAAACTAGTTCGTGTTATTTCGTGGAATGAATTTGAATTTGAATTCAAGTCCTATCAAATTTCTCGGAATCGAATAATGACATTTTTTTTGGCTTTTGTTTTTTTTGTTTTTTTTTTGTGTTTTGTTTCTGGTAAACACAAACCGCAAACGGGCATCAATTCAATTTAAACGTTTCAATATTTTAATTTTAATTTAGCGTTATTTGTTTTATCAATACGTGATCATTATCAGATTGGAGATAAGTTAAGCTTGTAAGACATGGGCGTATGTGAAGCGCGCACACAGAAACGTTCACCGTGAAATCCACTTGACAATCTGGCTTTATGCATAAAGTGCAAAACAGTACAAAACCACTTACACAGTCGACGATAATTAAAATTACAAACAACCGGGCGACCGAATGAAGCAGCGAATGTGTCAAAAGAAACGGACGGCGGAGTGAGTGAGTCAAAATGCCCACCAAACTTATGACCGAATTGCAGAAATAATGATAATCTGTCGAGGAATAACGTTCGAAAATGGCATTTTGTTGGTTTGTCTGGTCGTCGCGTCACTCGTTGGCTCGCTCGCTAATAAATAATACCACAAAAACACATCGTAATGTCGCTTGAATGTTGGCGACGGTGTGTGTTCAATGAGGCGATGATGGACCGTCGTCCTAATGACGACCTTTGCCGGTCGTTTAAGCGCCTTCATGCGCCTCACAAAACCTTGACCTTTCTGTGGTTTGTTGACTCGCTTCTGGAAAGTTTTCTTCGAAAATCCGGAAAGCACTTTTGCCAGCTTTGTTAGCCTCAAAATCTCTCTCAATTATCCATCTTTTTCCGTTCTTTCAAATTAATTTTATCTCTCACGTTTTTCTCCATAATTTCTCGTCTTGTGCTTGAATTTCCCAGAAATTTTTAGTATTACGTGGATTCCGTTTTGCTGCCGGGTTTGAAAGTTTGGATTGGCAAAAGCTCCTGTCATTCATCCATTCAAGCGAAGCCAATCGAAGACGGCTGCCGGCAAATGTAGCCATCTCAGGCAAAGTAACGACAAAGCCCTTGATTGAAGGATGTCGACATATCAGGAGTATCGTCGATGAATATTACATGACTGTCAAAACGGTGTGTCGAATGAATGTTATTCAAATGGCCGGGATAACGATGCGGAATTGAATTAAAGGCAAGCAAATGGATTTTATTTCTTTTCCTTTTTTTCTGGGGCAAATTCAACGATGATGTTGTGAAAAATTGAAAGTCCAATTTCGAGTCAGCTTTAGTTAATTGGGTTCCGTTTGGCAAATTTAAACAACCATGTTGACAATGAAGACGACGACGACGCTACAGCTCTTATCGAAACACATCAACGTAAATTTGTGTGTTGGAAAGCGATCGAGAGAGAGCCGTACGGTACGTTGTCAACATACGCAACAGGTAACAGTTTGACAGTTTGCCAAATGAGAATAGGCTTGTTTATCGATTACCCACACATTTTAAAGTTATCCAAACGGAGCGTCGAGATAAGTTTCGGAAAAATGCTTGCCAGTACGGTGCTCGTCGTGAAATTATCAACACCTTTGGTAAAGACCGTCTTAGAAGTCATTACGTGTGTGTTTTGAACTTCGCTAAACGATTTTCATCGAAAATCTTGTAAACTCATCGAGGAAATTCCCGTCGGTGGGGCGCCAAACAAGCAAATTAGCGCTTGCTGTGAGAATCAATAACTGTCAAAAAGAAAAAAATTGCAAATTAATTGACGTCCGCTTGTGTGTGTTTTTTTCTGGATCAAACAAGTGTTTGAGCAAATAGCCGAATTTGCTGAACTGATTGTGAACGATTGTAGGAAAAACGTAAACATTGCGCTGCCGATTTGAATTGGAAATTTCAACGAAACATCGATTCTTTTGTCATACCGGATTTCGAGGCAGTTCCGCAATACCAATTGTGAGTGCTGACGTCCTCTCAAAACGGATGTCGTGAAAGTTCTTTCCGTCAATTGAAGTGAAAATTTTCTGGGAAGAGACTTTATTTTGAGGAGGGAGGCTTCGGTGGATGGTGGCATTCGACACTTTCCAAGAGCTTCGTGAAGGTTAATATCGATTTGAGACCTCCGAAAAAGTGCACAAGATCGGTTTGATAAAGTGGAGCTCTTCCGCGGTACGCCGGTACGGGCACCCACTCAAGTCGTTCAAAAAACTTTAGAAAACGGGAAATTCGAGAGGAAATTACATAAAGTGAATGGATATAGTGAATTGTTCGAGTGATTGAAAAGTTTCAATCATTTGGGGGTGGCTTAAGACTTTGCCTTGGAGACGGTTTCCGAATTTCGAATATCGTATTTGAAATGAAATAATCTGCAGAAAGGTCCCTAAAAAAATGCAAAAAAACAGATTCAACTTTGTTTTTCTTCGCGTCTCGTTCTCACAGAAGTTTATTCCGTTCTTTTTCTTATTATTCCATTTTCTTCTCTTTTCCGCCCTCGGCAAAACTCGCGAATCATTGTTCGCCAACGAATGTTTGTTTTTCTAAATACAACTTGATGTCTACAAGATTAAACGCTTAATGTTTATCTTCGTTTTCCTTTATAGTTTGCAATTGTACGACCTACAACAAGCCCAAACGCGAACACTGTGCACACACACAGGCAGACAGAAAGATACACAGACACACGTGGAATGGGTGTTCAAACGTAAACAATTCGATGGAAAGATTCTAACGTCGTGACAGTGTGTTTATTCGAGAAGAATGGAATCGTTTGGAAATTGTTGTCATCTGGTAGTGTTTAGATCTGATAGAGTTTCGGAAATTGCTTCAATCCCCGGATTTTGCATTGAAAAATATGAAAATGAAAAATATTGTTCCTCGAAAATGGTCTGAAATCGTACCTGAGCCCAATTTATGGGTACTTTAGTGGTTCATTTCGGTTTCGTCTGGAGCCAGTATCGCTCGCACATTTGACAGATTGAAATGTGTCTGCTGTCGATGCCAAAGGAAGCTTGTGCCAAAGTGGCGTGAAATGATGTGAATTCGAATCTATCGAGCATGCTCTTTCAGTGCGAAACAGAAAAAGAGCAATTTCCCCAATCGAATTCTCTCTTCCATCGCGGTTTCTTCGTCTTTTCGCCCCAAAACGACAATTGAGCGAAACCCATCAAACACAAACGAAGCGAAAATAATGAATTTTCTAATTAGATTTAAATGCACGATTTTTTATCAATTTTCGACTTCGATTCCGTTTACCGATAAAATTCAATTGTATCAATATTTTCTTTATCAACAACAACAACAATCAAACGCCGACCGTGGCAGTGCGCGATACGCCTCGGTCGTTTTGTTATCGCTCATTTGATATTTGTTGTGGCTATTTGCGACGAATGTTATTTGTGCTTTTGATGACAGTGTCAGTGTATGATTGATTCGTGTGAACGCTTTTATGAACTGGAGACCCTCAAGGCAATTTCGTCGCAATCCACAGCTGGGAGGGGTGCTTTTCGTGAGATTTCCATATCAAATAAAAAGAATCCTATCGAAATTGTATCCATTCAATCCACCTCTCGAACGGTTGACTGTGCCGAAGTGACCATTCATGATATTTGCATTTCGTGATGGCCACTTGACCCGGTTGTATCCAAAAAGGGACAATGTCCGATGGCCAAAAACCAACTGCCGTCGTCTCTGCAAATATTATCAGATATTATCGAGTTTCATCGCAAAAAGAATTTACTGCGTAGAAGCGAATGCTTTCGAAGTGACAAGCACGAGTTTCATTCTCGATAATCGAGGATGAAAATGGATTTTATTCACCGACAGAATTCCAATTTCATTCGGGGTGGGCATGCCAACACCCTCTCAATTTTCGTAATTAATTCCAACAGTATTCGAAATCTCATTTAAAAGCGAGGAAATTCGATGCCAGTGTCATATTCTCACGTAAACAGAAAACATTGATCTATTCCTCTGCGCGAACACACGCGAGCGTATCGCAGCAAGTGTATGCTTTCGTCCTCAGTTATCGACAAGGGTCTGGTGTTGCAGTGTCGAAAAACCTTGCCAGGAACACTGACGATTCGACATTCCATTAATAAGATTTCTTCTTTCAGAAAGCTTTCCGATCCACCGCATAGAGATTTTTAACCGCAAAAGCCACACCAAACAGAAAACGATGAAAGCAACAAATCCAGAAGATGCCATCAACGTTTGATTGCAACACAACGATAAAATGACTTTGCAGAGATTTGAAGCCGCCACCCTCATTTTCCTCATATGCCTGCTGGTTCGCGTGAATTCCACGATTGAGCCAACCACCAATCGACAGGTAGGTGTTGATGATATGGAATGCGATTCGTGGACATGATTGGTATGCCTATCATGTGGGATGGACGTGTTTGAATTTGATGCATGCATGCACTGTTGAAGAGAACTCGATTCGGGTCAAGGAGCCTCTTCAAAATTCATTTCATTTTACCTCATATAATCTGACTCAATCGTATCCATAAGAAACATGAGTCAAGTCGTGACACTGACATGAGTTAGTCGTAGTCAAGCCCAGCACAGTACGTTTCACCTGTCGCCCACGAATCGCACAACAAATCGAACCATACTTCAGGATGGACGCATTGGAAAACCTTCTAATTTGTCTTCGAATTTCCGTTTTCAGAGGGGTGTCACTGCGGGTGCCATAAATGGTAAGAATACCTCAATCATCACAAATCAAATGCAATGATTTTCAACCGACGAAATCCTCAAATCATTTTCAGATTTATTCGTCGAAGCGGTTTCGATTGAGCGAAGTGTTCTGCAGTTGAACGTTACTTGGACCGCTGTCAATGTTGAAGGTGAGTTCAAGCCGGCCGTCAGGAAGTCCTTAAGCCGAAATGAAATGAAACGAGACGCGTGCTTTCGACTCGAGCAGAGAGTCAGTCGAAATGACTGGTCCTTTGAAATCGACAAAAAATGATAAAGAAACATCTATCATTTCAGACAGTAAAATCGATGTGTTGGTGAAGCCACTCGGAAAGCCGCACTGTTCAATGCAATCGTGCGTTGAATATGGCCTGCTGCCGGTAAGTTTGATGGAGACTTTTGAAATGAGCGAGAGAAAATGATGGCATCATTTGATGTTGCTCAGCATGAGGTAAATTGAAAACAGTGGTTTGCAGCGTGTTTGGCTGGTCGTTTGACACTCTGTTCGAGCATTTCGAGGATGTCGAGCTCCGTCATTTTCTCTTCCACTTGATTGACTTTGAATGCTGATGTGATGCTATTTGAAATTAATTCCACGATTTCATTCATTTTCTTCTCCATTTCTGTGAAGAATGTCGTCGAATTGCTATTACCAAGAGATCCAATGCCCATACTGGAACACCGAGAGTGTACCGTTGAGCCAGGATGTTCATACGAAGTGCGCGTCGAGACGGCAAATAGAAAAATCCGGAGCCGTATGAATTTCACCGTGCCCGGTATGTTTCTCTCTTTATTTTTCGTCAAACTTTTCTTGTTGCTTTTGCGGTTCAAAATTACAAGTTCGAACAAAATGAGATGAGAATTATTTACGAATTGCGAAGAATTCAATTCAATTTTCCGATAAAACTCATTTTCGGTGTAATTGTGTTGTCGAATAGAATGCGTCGGTGATGTGTGCTCGTGTGAGCATGTGAACGAGCTGCCACATGTGATCATCAAGGCAACCATTGAATCATCCGTTCTGAATATATACTGGAATATCACAACGGAAAGAGATCAATATTCGAGTGACGCCAAAATTGACAGCATCGAGATAAGGTGATTCCATTCTCATCTAATTCCATGATTGAATTCGCAAAAATCTAATTCATGACAATGCGAAATCGATATCGATAATTTCTCGTAGTGTTGGCCAGCAAAATAATCCGTCGCTAACGTGGGGCGGACGATACCACAATATCGTCGACATTCAACAGCCATTGTATCGCGAGAATGGGAGCTTTCTCAACGTTGGCTCGTATCAAGTGGAACTAATGGAGCCGGTAATGCCAAGCAGTCGATATCAGGTTCGAGCTCATGTCGTAGACAGCATGGGTTGTCATGGTGCAGATGGAAACTATACGGTTGCCAGTGAGTACACAATCGTCACCTTTGCTCTTTGTTCTTAACGAATACAGTGCTGAGATGAATGAAATTTATCGTTTGCTTTTGTGAAAGCATGCATCTTGTCAGAGCCTACCTAGTTTGCTCGATTATGATTCGCCAAAAATGGTGAAACAATGCACCTGTGTTCAGTGCAAACTGTGCACTGTGTTAATTACAAAGGGCGTGAATTCGAATCCCTCGAAACGCATAGGATTCATTTGCCACTCACGCACACTCCAAGTAAATGACATTCCTCTTCATTTTCAGTTCCAAAGAAAATGTCAAATGACGTAAACGAGCATGGAAGCCACGAAACCAAGGTAATATTTTCCAAAAGTTGCCATTAATTCCGGTGAAATTGGTGTTCGACATCCACACGTTCACCGATTCGAATTCTATCCGAAACAACAATTTGAAAAGTAAATGTTCTATTCATTTTCCACAGTGGATTTTTAGTATAATGCTGTTTTCATCCATTTTACTGATGATTCTGATAATTTCGGGCCAGAGATATTTAAAGAAACGTCGAAAATCAAATTCCATTCAGAATTGGCGTGGGGTCTACCATAATGTTCCATCTGGTGGGGGGTGAGTGTCAGCCTACGAATTTGCAATTTCCTGTTTGTTTTTATCGCATTTGTCACAAGGCGGGCTCATCTTTGGCTGAGCCCGTGCGGAGGCGAAGGGAGCAAAAACAACCAAAATCGGCATATTTGCGTTTAATATGTGGAAAAAATGACGCAAGACTGTCCTTTTTCATTCTCTTTGAAGTGGAGCTGTGCCGCATATTGTCATGCAAGAAAACTTGTATTACGTCGACAAGGATATTTTTGAGGCTCGGGCGCGCGGTGAAGCTGACCTTTTGGAAGTTCCGCATTCGTGTTTGACGTTGGGCCGTGAAGTGGGCAAAGGAGCATTCGGGCGCGTGTTTATAGCAAGAGCTGACAACATCGCAGGGAAAGCGGGCTCGCAAGTGGTCGCTGTGAAGAAGCTGAAAAGTAATTATCATCTCTTTTGAGCCTTGAATGTCCCCCATCCCCATCGAGAAAGACATTGAATGGTTTCGATTTCTCCGAATAGAACGACCTAGTCCTGATGAACTGGAGGAATTCCTGAGCGAAATTGCCACCATGAAGAAAGTGTCAAAGCACCCGAACATCGTTTCGCTGATTGGGTGCTGCACCATCAGGCAGCCCCTGCTGATGATCATGGAGTACATCGGCTACGGTGACTTGCTACAATATTTGCGCCAAGTGCGTACCAAGCACGAGGCTCGTTCCACTGCTGTGAGCGGCGTTGTCAAGCTTCACCAAGATATGAACTCATCGTTCATCAACAATAACACACAACTAATAAGCCCCATTGGAAAATACTTGGAATTGTTTCACTCGAGGTAACGGTTGCTGTGTTCATTGCGCTTAATGAGCGAAATCATGTTTGTGTTTATTGCATCTTTTGCTTTTCGCGGAGATAAAACCGCCGTTTGTTTGCTTGAAATGCTTTTATTTAATGTTCGCTTTATTAAAAAATTTTGTTTGTTTGGAGTCGTGTAAATCATCCGGTTGAGTTTTGGAGTTTATTGACGTTTCCGAAAATTTGACAATATGTTCGAATTTCCACAGCGCGCAATCCACCAGCACCTCAGATGCGTCGTACATCACTCAAGTGGATAGCATCACCTCTAATCTACGGCCCTCCATAACGGAGAGTAAGTGTGATCGGCAGTCAGCTTGAATGAACCTCAAAATGACCTTCCATTTCAGCCATGTACACAGTACTGAGTCACAATCCCGAATTGACATCGTGCAGCTACAGTTCCCTGGAATACGTGCTGGACCACAAGGAATTGCATAATTTTGCTATTCAAATAGCTCGTGGCATGCGACATTTGGAGGAGCGTCAAATAACTCACAGGTGAGTCGTGAATTTACCTAGAGAATTTACCAGATATTTTCAATTGTTTTCTATGCTGAGGCCCCTTTCTGTCAAACTTTGCTTTTGAAAAATTCCAGACTTTTTTTTATTATGTTGACAACAAAAACAAAATAACTGGCAAAGTTTTTGAACTGCCTTGAACTCTTACCCCTGCTCAGTCGATGTTTGATAACTGCACCGGCCATTCACTTTCGACGGAGGAGCAAAGTGACGGCAGCAGATTAAATTTCATCGACTGTTCGGCATTCGTCAAAAAAAGAACAATAAACATTCAATTTCTCGTTCCAACTTGGAACCCTTCTCAGTGTAGCTCGGAAAACGTTTTCAAGGGCATGACAAACGTTTGTGAAGAAGGAAAATTGATTTCTTCAAAAGCCAATTTTTCGCAGAACGTCTCAAAGCGCTGAATGAAATCAAATGAACCTGTTTTTGTCTGGAAAAGATGAACTGAACAAAAAAGAAGAAGGGGGCAAAACATTTGCTTATTCATTGTCTAGCAATTATTCGAAGCAACGTGTTCCGACATCCGGCATATTCAGCCAGAAATTGAATGTTAAATTATTCATATTGAACGATAAGCGAATTATTATGTTCAGCGGTGAGTTCTGTTGGTGAAATATGCGTGTTTTGCGGCTTCGACTGCAAACGGATATGAAATGATTACTCTCGTGCATCTCATTAAGACTTTCGCCGTTGGCGGCTTGAAAATCAGTTTGGAAAACTCACGAAAATTCCGAATAGCGAATTAGACATCCATCATCATCGGTTGGCATGGATCGCAATACATAAAGTTTCAACTCAAGCATCCGCCTTTGATATCCACATTTCTACTTGGATTAAAATTTTCAATGATTGTTGTTTGCCTAGCCGAAGCTCATTGAAGTTTTTATTGGATAAAATGACTGAAGTAGATGCTTTGATTGTTCAAATGGCTTGTGCAGACGAGAAGATCCATGAGCGAGCATCTTCCGACTCTCATTCTCCAAGCTAGTTTTCGATATCTCTCGGTTCATTGATTTTGGCGACTAAGCTTCTTCAAAGATCTGGAATTTTAATTAAAAGCAGAGAATTGTTAATTTGTCCACGGGTCGGGCATATCAGTGTCCTTGACGATATGTTTGCAATGGGACAAAAGCCGACCACCTACATACTGTCAATTGAATCGCCATTCATTCGGGTCGACCGCCTTCCATTGCAGAGACTTGGCAGCCAGAAACATATTGATTGATGAAAACAAAACGCTAAAAATATCTGATTTTGGACTCTCTAGAAGCGGTATCTACGTCAATACGCGCAACAAAAAGGTAAGCACTTGTTGCGACAAACAATGAGGAAAAGTTTGTGAGATGAAACTGTTTCGAACAAATTCGAAATAGCGAACGTATCGTTTGAATGCCATTTGTGTAACGTTGGCAATTTTACCGACAAACTCAACCAGTTTTCCAAATCGTTTTGATTTTTATCTCAATGGATTTCGTACTGAAATGTTTCAATCGTATCGACGCTGCACGGAAATGGTTTTGAGATTGAAATAAACTTATTTCTATTCAAAAAGGTACCCTTGCGATGGCTCTCTTTGGAAGCGATGCGAGACAATTTGTATTCAAGCGAAAGCGATGTTTGGGCTTTTGCCATTGTGCTTTGGGAAATCGGAACGCTGGGTTGGTGTTTTACCCCACGTCCCGTCTCCCTGTCACCCATTTAACATTCGTATCGATTTTCACAGGTGGATTCCCATATCCCACCATCGGCAATCACGAGCTTCTCGGCTATCTTAGCTCCGGTCAACGTTTACAACGTCCAGAAAACTGTTCGGATTACTTATACGAACTGATGCTGCAATGCTGGACGGAAAATCCAGAGGACCGTCCGAATTTTGCTGAAATTGTCATCAAACTGGAGCCGCAACATCAAAAAATCTACGTGGACTTCGATGCCTTAGGGCCGAACTACATATTTCCACCGACCACCGAGGAAATCAAGAACGACAAACTAAAGAGAAATGCGCCGAATACTGGCAATGAGATGACTTCGTCGAAAAGCGGTTTGATTACGTCGGGCGTGTAGGGCACTGAAATCCATCCGAATACGAATTTACCTTCTGAGGACTGTCAAATCAATTTTCATTTACCCTTTTTTTTGTTTCGTTTGATTTTTTTCATTTTTTTTTTGTCAAATTCCCAACTTAATACATTTCAAACTGTGATATATTCAATTGTGTACCTAAATCGGTAGTCTTTAATATGGTTTTGCCAATTTCATTTGACTTCCAGATATTATATTAATAGCCGAAAACTCAGAATGAAACAATGAAGAAACAAATGGAGGAAACAAACGCGCACCCATTAGAATGTTAAGAGACGATGTTTAATCAAGCTTTTTTTGAATTTGATAGTCGATTGAGAGAGTCCGAAAGGACATGTGTACTTTGTAGGGCAAGCGCCAGAGGTGCATTGCATGGTGAAAGCGTGCAAAATCAACCGATTTTCTGTCGGAAAAAATATTTTTAGTATTTCCACAGCAAAAAACCAGTCGGAAAAATTCCAAATTAATTGTGATTCCCACAAAAGCCCGTTGACTGTATCAAATTTTATACCTCACGGCGATGGATGCTAATAAAATCCAATCATTGCAGAGCTGTTCACACATAACTGGTGATCTCGCCAACGGCAACGCGAAAATCATCAATCACATTTCATTTGATTGATCAACAATATTAGTTAATTTTAGATACTCTATTGAATGTTATAGAACCTAGTCGATGTCCTGTCAGTTGACTTGCAGGCTTATTACTGTCGATCGTTCTGAATTTATGCCAATTATCGTTAATCCCGAACCATTGAAAGGTCAATGAAGCACCCATGGAAATGGTGTGCCATTCGCCCTGGACCTGAAATTGGGTTCACTCATCAACACTTCCATTCAATTGGAATGGATTGACAAACATCGAAAGTATTAAAACGGTTTCATTAAAAATACATTCGTGTTCAGAGCCACAGGCGAACTATGCATTATGTCTCCTTCGATGTGGTCTCAATCATTCCACCCATTTAGTGATTGAGTTTTATTGATTTCATGAATTTTCACGGTCTGGTCACGGAAAATGTTTACACATTTAATTGCTTGCACGTTCTATTGACGATTTCATAAAGACTTTCAATGGAAATTTAATGAAATTTTTCAAACTCAATCAAGTGAAAAACGAGTCCACATTGTGCTTTTGTGTTGGACCAGTCAGTGTTTGTATTGTATTTGTGTCAATTTTATGAATTATAAACTACTTAATCATTCAATCAGTCGTCGATGCTTAAACAATAAAGCATTTATTTTGATGAAGAAATAAAAAATCATTTGGCTTTCATTTGGTTGAGCTATCTTTTGTTAGTTGGGAGCAATGATTGCATACCCTCGGGCGGATTATTAACGCCTAGATGAATGTTATGCCATCGCAGATGACGAGTGTTTAAATTACTTTGAATCGTCTCCTGGGATGGTCCGTTGAAGCTACCCAATTAAGAATCGGTCCCGATCCAATTAGGCCTTTTATCGGCTCACAATCGATGTCCCGAAAGTTGCGTAAAGAGCGTGGAACGTCATTCCCGATATCACAATGTCCCTTCTGAATCCGTTGGCAATGCGAAAATATTAAACAGAAAAAAAAACTGCCCAAAATCTTCCTTCGACGAAAAAGCCAACCCTAAAATTGCAAAGAAAAAAACCTTCGATGTAGATGCAAACGGCACCATCATGTCTACACATACGGCCGGCGAAAGAGAAAGATTGCCGACGCATCCTACACACATGCATGTCCATGTGACTCACTCACACAGCCGACCGAGCCAGGTGGAATCGCTTTGAAAGCATTTCCAAAATCAAACACAGAGTTTGGTCTTGATTCGTTTCCATTTTGAATGGCCCATTATGAATTGATACAAAGGCAACAATGGACTCTTCAGTTGGTGATGTCGATCTGAATGTTTCTTCTCTTCTTTTTTTCAATCAAAACACTGTGTCTTGTGCGCGCATTTCTTCAACTTTTACTTTAATCTTGTTTGTTGTTCGTTTGCGTTCAATCGTTGAATGATTCAGAGATTGAAAGGCTAATGAAGGTTTTGT
>JANSTV010049017.1:0-14579 GCA_027564135.1 Lestremia cinerea
TTCTCTACGGCGTAGTTATTTTTGATTCTGCACGTTTTGAGACCGAACCGAGCCCGATCGGTCGATTCGTTCTCGCATAATCGCAAGAAAATCGATGAAATCGATGATTCTGTCAAAACTGTCAAACGCAACAGTCACACGTCGGGCGAGCACGTCGCATTTTAATTGTTTTTGAGTGGGATATTCGTCGAATCCGGGACACGAGTTGTGCGAGAAGGCGGCTAAGACCATTCAGCGCAAGAATCAAGACGAGATAGTATCATCGCGACTGGGAATCAAGGAAATTCTGGATTTTTCGCCACCGAGAGCAACGAAGTGTCTTCATAAATTCGGTGGTCCAAAATTCCAACTCGGGAACCGATTGGGGTCGCTTCAACGTACCGTGCGCCACCTAGCGGAAAGATCAGCCACTCACTTGAACGAGTGTTTGACAGGAACATTGGAAGGATTGTTTACGTCTCGAACCAGCGTTGGAATTTTGCACAAGAAATCAAATTATCACTGCTTCGAGAGTTTTTTTCTTTGAAGAATTTCTTTTTTTGTCGTCACTAAAAAAGAAAATTCGAGCGAGGTCATTCTTCTTCATTGTGTTGACATCGATCCATCAGCCGTTCCCCAGATTAACCACGAACCTTGTTACAGCCAACAAAATTGTTTGCATCCCGAACTAGTGTTGGAATTCTGCTCCGAGAAGCAACTAGCCATCTGGAAGAGTGAGAAGCCAAGCTAATCGCCCTTCAACGACCGAGTAAACGGCCGGAAGCGAATGAAGACAACAACACTGGGCGGATTGTGTACGCTTCGAACCTGCGCTGGAGTTCAACACCAGAAAACGACAAACCATTGCCTCGAGAGTTTTTTTCTTTGAGGAATTTCTTTTTTTGTCATCACCAAAAAAGAAAATTCTTGCGAGGTCATTCTTCTTCATTGCGCTGTCATAGATCCTTCTGTTGATCCACCGATTAACCACGAACCTTGTTACAGAGCCGAGATTGGTTACGTTTCGAACCAGCGTGGGAATTTTACACCAGGAAACAAATAACCATTACCACAACCTGTAACCGTCCGGAATCGCAGTTGTCGAGTAGTGTGCACTTGGTGGAATATCACACAAGAGCGTCAGCGAGGGATCCCTGCCGACGATCGTGAATAAAGGATCATGCCGCTGGAGGTTGCCAGCCCACTCTGCCCCATTTGCAGTGCGCCAGTGGGGGTGGCTGCGAGTTCGATTAAATGTTATGGCCTTTGCAAAAAGGTGTTTCATTCAACATGCATCAAGGTGACGCGCACGGTCATTACCGAGCTAGGCCAAAACCGAAATCTACACTGGTACTGCGACGACTGCGTCGATTCATCGTCGTTCCATGCATTCCTGAATCTCGGTCAGAGGATGTCAGAGACTACTGACTCTGTGAGGTCCTTGACCACAATGCTCGAGAGCACGCTGATCAACACACTCGGCAAATTCAACCGCATGACGGACCAGATAGACCAGTTGTCGAGCCAGCAGGCCCAGGATCAGCGCCCTGTGATGGGTAAGCGAGGAAGGTCACCTTCACCGACACCACTGGATGTGGTCGGCCGGAAACCCACTCGAACAGCGCTTCCTCTAACGTATGGTACTAAGAAGGTCAGCGAAGGGGTCATGGGGGTTCATCAGGAACAACGGAAACCAAGATCATCGGACCCTGACTGCCTGAAGACAGTGTTTGTCACACGTTGCGCTCCGGGTACCACGGAAACTGATATTGTGCAATATCTGATATCAAGTAGTGTCATTGAGAAAGCTGATGAGATATATTGCAAGAAGCTGATTCCGAATGGCCGCGAAATCTCGCAATTGAACTTCATCTCGTTTAAGTTGGGGATAAACGACCCAAACGTATACGATGCCTTGATTTCTGCGAGCACTTGGCCCGAGCATGTGGCTGTTAGAGATTTTGTCGAAAACCCGCCCAAGGCAAGCAAAACGAACACGGGAAATTTTTCAAATGCAGCCAAGAAACACGCATCGATGAGGTCACCGATCGAGGTGGTCCACAATCGTGGGAGGATCGCGTCCAGCATTGCATCGACAAATCTTGTCACATCGCCGAATTTCCGCCCAACCTTCCACCTGGAGCCGAACGGCAGCCCAATGCAGATCGCCAACATCACTACCTCACCCACCTCCCAGGAGGAATACTAGCCCCGCGGCTATCCAGCATCACCCCAAAGGGGAACTTGACGACAAAATCCACCGATATTGTAAATGTAAGTACCCCTACAAGCCAGGTTCTTAATTTGTGTCCCAGTTCAGTTGCCGCAGCAACGCATGTTGTAAACTCTATCAGAGCTCATCGCGAAAGAGCTATTTCAATTTATTACCAAAACGTGCGCGGGCTGCGAACAAAGAGCAAACGATTTTTCTTAGAAGTTGAAAACGGTGACTACGACGTCATCGCACTCACGGAAACGTGGCTAACACCCAGCCACAACAGCGAAGAATACTTCAGTGAACGATACTTGGTATTCAGATGCGACCGCGACTACGACATGAGTGAAGCGAACCGCGGTGGTGGAGTCTTGGTTGCAGTAAAATCAACGATTGCAAGTAAAAACATCAGCATGGAGCAACGAACAACCGAGGAGATAGTCGGCGTCAGGCTGATGCTGCAGAATCATCAAATGTCAATCTTCAGCGTATACATCCCACCTAGCAGTCGCCGGGAAACGTACATGCAATACGCAACGATTCTCTCGGATGACAGGCTCACCGGCCCGAAATGTGAGGTCGTCATTCTGGGAGATTTTAATCTACCGCGCATCCGCTGGTTGTTAGATGATGATGAAGTGACATATCTCCCAACGAACATACACTCCGAGATTGAATCGGAATTGATCGACTCCATGTTGAGTAGCGGTCTCTCACAAGTCAACGGTGTAACGAATAACACCGGAAATACTCTAGATCTAGTCTTCACAAGCAACAATGACAATGTTCGAGTGATAACGTCGCAAAACCCACTCTCCACCATCGACACGTATCACCCTCCGTTGGACATTACGATTAAGATCCCAGAATGCGTCTTGATTGATCACAACCAACCAGCAACACGACCATGCCGACCCAACTTTCACAAAACTGATTTCACCGCTCTCAACATGTACCTCGAGTCAGTAAACCTTGAAGGTATCCTAGAAGGAATGGGCACCAACGAGATGTCATCGACCGTATACGAAGTTCTCAACGAAGGACTGGAAAGATACACCCCGATGATACGCAAACCGACGTCTCGCCACCCTCCATGGTACAATGTGGCACTAATGAACCTGAAAAATCGCAAGAGCAAATCGCACAAGCGCTTCTTGTCAACGAACAGGCGGTCGGACAGGGTCCACTATGAAGATCTGAGAAAGCAGTTTGGTAAGCTGCAGGGAGCACTGTACAACGGATATATTGCCAACATACAGAACAACATAAGGCGAGACCCGAAGCAATTTTGGCGCTATGTTAACATCAAAAAGAAGTCATCGAAGTTCCCGTCAACAATGTCGTACAACGGAGCAACCTTATCGAACCAGGACGAGATATGTAACGCGTTTGCCATGATGTTCTCGAAATGCTATGTTGAACCGGGCGAGAGTGTCGCAGGAAGCGAAGGACCAGAACAATTCTTCAATATTGCAATACCGACGCTAAATCTGGAACTGGATGCTGTCCTCGCACACCTGCAGGGGCTCGATATAAACAAGGGAGCGGGACCGGATGGGATTCCACCAGTGATTCTCCAAAAGTGCGCCGCCAACCTAGCAGGACCGCTAACCAAGCTCTTCAACACGTCATTGGCGACGGGAATCTTCCCCCAGCACTGGAAGCCATCCTATGTCATTCCACTATTCAAGGCCGGGTCGAGGAGTGAAATCGAGAACTACAGGGGCGTGGCCATAATCTCGGCGATGTCGAAGGTGTTCGAGGGAATGGTAGTAGATGAGTTGATGTCCCGTATTCGCCCGTTCCTCTCTGCCACCCAACATGGATTTCTAACCGGACGATCAACTGCAACAAATCTCATATCATTCACAAGCAGTGTGATCAACACGATCGAAAACGGAGGACAAGTGGACGCAATCTACACAGACTTTTCGAAGGCATTCGACAGCGTGAACCATGGAGTGCTACTGGAAAAATTGAAATCGTTTGGTATTTGTGGACAATTGCACCGATGGTTTGGCTCTTATTTGTCAGCGAGGAGTCAGATGGTCAGGATGGACGACCGACTGTCAACCAAGTTCCTGTGTCCGAGCGGTGTAGTCCAGGGTAGTAGACTGGGACCTGTTCTTTTCACCATTGTCGTAAATGACATTGCAAATGGCATTCGATCATCCTCCTTGGCGTTTGCAGACGACTTTAAGATCTATCGGACCATTCGCAACTTAGAAGACGTGACCACGCTCCGGAACGATGTGAATGAGCTGATACGCTGGTGCCAATCGAACAAGCTCAAACTAAACGTTGCAAAGTGCAACGTCATCACCTTTCACAGGAACCGTACACCGATCATCGCCGACTACTTCATCGATGGGCACCCGCTGAAGAGGCAATCGACGATCCGCGACCTCGGTGTTCGTTTGGATACCAGGTTGACTTTTATCGATCACGTCGATGGTTTGGTCGCAAAAGCAATGTCAATGCTCGGATTCGTCAAACGGATTTGCTCGAACATGGAAGACCCGTACACGATAAAGGCAATATACTGTTCTATTGTGCGCTCTATCATCGAATACAATGGAGTCGTTTGGAACCCGGTGTTTGCAGTACATTCGAAGCGAATTGAGTCGATACAACGAAAATTCACAAGATTTGCCCTTCGTTCATTACCGTGGAGGGACCCGAATAGCCTCCCGACATACAATGAAAGATGCCAGCTTATCGATATTGAGTCATTGGAAATACGCCGTCGGAATGCTTCAGCAATGTTCGTATTCGATCTAATGACCAACCGCATCGACTCTCCGCAACTCCTGAGCAGAATCAACTTCAACGTTCCACAAAGATCATCTCGTCACAGCACCACTCTGGTTCCGGTCTTCCACCGTACGACGTACGGGGCCAACGAGCCGGTAAACCGGATGGTCGTCACCTTCAACTCTGTTGCTGCCAACTATGACTTCAACACCGAGCGCTCGGTGTTTAGGAGATCATTAAGGTCAGCCCCGTGAAATCCGATGCATTTGTTCGTTCGCCCGCGTAACCGCCTTTCAACCGTTCAATCGTTCACTGTTTTTCCCGTTTCGAATCACTCTGTTTCTCTTTCTTGCAGACATTTGGCTGCCTTAGGTGCATTTCCACCCGTGTTATTTAGTCTTTTAATCAGAATCGTTAATTGTTTTAGTAGTTCATATTTTAGTAGTAATTGTGATGCAATGGCTTGTAGGGGTACACCCCCGTAAGCCGAAACAAATAAATTAAATTAAATTAAAACGAGACTGGAGCTCGTCGAAGTTGCAAGTGGCCAAAGCCACTTTCAGTCCGCAATACTTCAATTGAAGTATATTGTAATACGTTTGGTAATTTTACGTCTACAATGATGACAGAACCAAACATCACCGTCGCAGCAAAAATCGCAAAACATGTGTCCGCAATTCAATACCACTTTCAAATTTCTCTGATAACATTTTTGATAGACATTAACATTTTTGAGCTGTGCTTTAAGAGTGCATATCTTCTCCTTATTTTTATTTATTATTGTTCTCAACTCTTCATAGATTTTACAATAGTTCCCTAGGAGATTTATCCAAGTTGGTGGTGCGGCTTCCATCGCATCCTACGAGTAATAATTTTATTTTTTAGTAATTTTTTATGTTTAAAATTTCTTAGTGGGTTTTCTGTGAAATGTTGCTTGTCAGAACGATTGTCTATATGTATATTGCATTGAATATACATATCTCCCCCGTATGCTGACGGTATAATATATGTAGAATCTATGCAATATACATATCTCATCCGTATGATGACATGACAAAAAAAATGATGACGGACAAACAGACAAACAGACAAACACACAGACAAACAAACAGACAAACAAACAGACAGAAGGACTACGGCTTTTAATAAAGGGGGGATTGTAAATAATGAATAAATGAAACAATCTGTTTTTTAATTATTACAAAAGAAAATGAATTGTTATTTTATTTCTTAAAAGTGTACAATTGTGTGAAATAATCAAACATCCTATCAATAATAAGGTTATTGATGAAGAGATTTTCAGCAAAGTTCGATAAAAAATCGTTCAAATCCTTCCCGGCCATCATGGCTATGAGAAATGCGGACGCAAATCTCCCGCACCTCGATGACGTGACATGCTGAATTTGTCGTTTATTGTAAGTTAAACGCTTGCTGTGCAGTTTGATGAAGAAATGTATATGATCGTTTAATGGTGGAAAGCCATAACTGTCGAAATACGTTGCTAATCCATAGGTATCGATGAATAATGACACCCGATGTGAGCCGGGTGATGATTTTGGTGATAAGTTTATCACGAATGCTGCTGGTAACTTCACATCTTCCGGAAGCTCATCGCATGCGTAAACTCCTTTAAAGACATGACCGCACTTGATCTTAGTAAAAATCTGCTCAATCTCCAACGTGTTCATGATTAGCTGCTGAAGTCAACAATGACGTTACGATGACGATCAATCTCAATGACGTTGTCAAATTCGGATAGGATGACGGCCGTGACTGTTTCGGTTAGTGCTTCAGCAAAACCAATCTGAATGCGTAGACTGCCGCTCTTGATGATATTCCAATGTTGTTGGTGCGCCGAGTTATCCGGTGTGAGGTCAAAGCATGTCAAACAATAACCGTACAAGTAATCGTACACGGAAACACAGTTCCCACTATCACCAAAGTGTATGCCTGTACCACCAAACAACGACTGGTATGATCGGAGATATGTGCACGCAGCAAAGTCTGGTGTGAACGGTTTGGACGGTATCTGGACTGAATCAACGTACAGAGCCATGTAATTGTGGTTGAAATGATGAAAGTTGAACGGGTTGGTTGTGAATGAACCGTTGAACGCTGCACTTCTAACAAATCCAATAACACAGCGTTTAGGTAACTGTCCCAAGTAGAGATTGTCAATCGTCTTGCTCTGAATATCACGCCCGATCGTAACAGTCTTCACATCAACGCGGGTGATGGGGTACTTGGCCGTGTTCAGTGCAAGAGCCCTTGCATGAGCAATCAGAATGGATGGATTTATCTTGACTTTTCGTACGAAAAGGTTTGCGTCGATTATTTGAACACGACCTCCATGCGAGCCAATCAGCTGGAACTCATTTTTAGATTTCACAAGCTTTACAGTCATTGTGACACCGTTCAACAAAAATTTGTCTTGATTGAAGAGGTCGCAATGCAGATGTCCAAACATTTCAACATTAACTTCATTAAGAGCCATGGTCCTTCTATCGCTAAAACCCCTATTTTCAGTGATAACCGTGCTATCCATATGATCTGGGGTGTCATCACGCCATCTACTAGCCCCTAGATGTGGTTTTTTTGCATCCTGCCCGTAGTTGAGTAGATTTCCGATGTATGCACGGTAATTGTAATGATTGCCGGGGGGTGTGATACATTTTTGGTTCAAATAGATGTCAACCTGAGAGAACATCGTATGGAGCCAGTTGTTAACCGGAGCTATGTTTGCTTCGGGCATAGCACCGTCCACAAGAGGTCGCGGGTCTGGTATAACTTTAGCGTTTATCTGCAGCATCGTATGAGCCACATCTATGTACTCATCACCGGACCCCGGTATATTGAACTCAATAGGTGAATCATCAGTCAAAAATGAGATTGGTCTATAACACTGAGTCGATCCACTCTCAACGGAATTCTGAACCGGTGGCGTTGTAAACAGATCCAGCTCCGTCTTCGTGGTCACACCGCGATGAGAATTAATGTATGCCATTATGAGAAGATGTCGTTGCTTCTACGATTCTTCGTTGTCTTTCGTTTCGGCTTTCTCTTTGCTACCTTTTTTGCTTTTTTCGGTTTTTTAGATACTTTTCGTTTCTTTGAAATCTTTCTCCTTTTCGACTTTGCACCGCCACTTCTCGATGAAGACTGCTTACGTTTCACCATTGCAACGCCATTATAGCCTGCACCAAACATATGTGTACCGCTTCTCCGCCCCAAGATTTCGAAAAATTCTTTCCCACGCTTCTTCACTACCGCTTCCAATGGTTGACTGCTGATCAGATCTCTAGCTGCCCCCATACCGCCACTTAAAAGTTCAGAACCGATCGCCTTTGTCGACTTTTTCAGCAGTGGGATGACACTTCTAAACAACCCACCCAGAACGGAGCCAACGCCATAGCCTTTTTGAAATGATGGGGCCGCGTATATATTACCGAAGCCAGAACCGGCTTGATTGACGTAATAGTCTGTGTAAATATCTTCAGCGCTCATTTTTAATTCTTTTAAAATGTAGTTTTACACTCGACACACCGTGCAAGAATGGTGCTAATTCACCTGTGCACAACCTTAAATCCACGGAGATTGTCTCAAACTCCTTACGAGATAAATGCACGTAGTGCGGATTTAAATATTGTTTATGCTGCATCTCACCAAAGATTCTACTTGATAACGGCACTACACGTATCACACGCGCATTTTTATGGCCAATACGCTGACATTCAATGAAGTCTGTGTAAACGAGTATGAGATTAGGCGCCCCCGCTGAAAGATTGCATGCATATGATGAATGGAAACTATGCACTCTAGATTCAGTAAAATTTAGCCTGGCATTGTATTCGAAACCCAATTGTTCGCCTAATCGATTTTCAATCACACAATAATCAATATCCTTTGTTTCATCACAATAAACTGCAGTCCTCCCAACGAGCGATTGATATTCAATATTTAATTTTCCGTGCAATTGTAATTTACAAAGTTTTTGAATGTACCCAATCAGATCTTCAACACGTTTGTAGACACCAACCGGAACGGCAATTATGTTTGGAGCTAGCGATGCTGTGTAGTGCACGAAGATTCTATTATTGTTGTCGGTCACATTGAAAAAATTGTACGGAAAACTTAATTCCGTTAAAGCGACGCACCAATCTTCATCCAACGATATCTTTGTCGATAACTGTGTGGTGAATGAACCCGTTTTGTTATTTGGGTGAATATCAAGTGAGCTATTACTCATCAAAGTCACATAAAAGTCATCCATTTTCACGATTGAATTAGTGATGAGTCTATCCATGAGTTAAACTTGTCGGGGTAACCTTCCCATTTGACAAAGTATAATTGACTGTCACGTTTGCGCCGCACTCTGATTATTTTATCAATCTTTTTCCCGATCTGGGTTTTCCCGATCTGCACGCGCTGTATCTCTGGTTCATAAAACACACCGTCAATCTCCTCCCCTGACAAATCAACTAATCTATAGTTGACTGGTGATCTCAAAACGACCTTTTTAATTTTGAAAACTTCATCAGTCCATCGCGCTTTGTAAGATTTATTGAAAACACTTTTGAGTTTGGATAAACGCACGTGATCGCCTTCACTATACTTCGATTTTGCGGTTTTTTGGCACCCCCTCGACTTCTGTAGATTCTCCCAAACCTTTAAAATATTTTTATCATTCACTTCACCAGGCGCCATGCCAATTGAACAATTGATACCGCTTGTTGTACGCATCAACAAATTTTTGTAAGACATCGTGGTATTTGAAAGATTTGGTATGTGTGAAATATCTATAGAGCGGTCCTTTGATGGTTCTTATGAATCGCTCGACGATGCAGGCCTTTGTGTCGGGGTCTTTTGCAACAATAAAATTCACATTCATCGCCTTCAAGTAGTTTTGTACCTGCTTGTTGAGAAACTCTGTACCCATATCCGTTTGAATCTGCTGTGGCACACGCCCAATCTTCTCAAAGACATGACTGAGCACTCTCAACATTTCACCACCCGTTTTGTTTTTGACTGGGAAACACCACGCATACTTGGAAAAACAATCAATTATAGCCACAATGTACTTGAAACCTTTATTTATTCGTGCAAATTTTTCCATAAAAATTAAATCTATCTGCCATAAATCGTCAATATTATTCAAAACATATGAATTACGCTTAAATCTATGCCGTTTTTCTTTATGTAACGTGTATGGTCGTTGACTTTCCAACCACGCCGGAATCAAACGTTTTGGAACAACTTTCCCGGTGTCCCTCCAAAGACAATCGATTGATGAAAAACCCCCGGGGGCACCCGGCGCGTAATATTTTTTTCTCAAAATTGAATCAATTTTGGAATTCATCGTCACTTTCTTAATGTTTCTGGGAGCCATTTCTGAAGCTGTTCCTCTGTCGTGTTCGAGCGCAGCATGACCATTGATCTCTTTGGCCGTTTATTTCGGTCTCTCACCGCTTGTGGGGTTACCCAACTTGTCCCGCGAGCCGGGGTATGATGGAATCCCCTCTTTTCAGCTTTCCTACCTTTTCGAGGAGCCACTGTCACATCTAAATAATCCGTGCCATATTCATCATCGTCATCATCATAATCATCATAATCATCATCATCATCATCTATCAGCCCGCCAGAAGGCGCAAACACAGGCGATTTTGATCTTGAGGGTAGTTGTGGTGCTGATGGTGCTGGGCGTGTTGATGGTCCTGGGGATGAGGGCCGTTCCGGGGGCGTGAAATGCCCAGGGATTGAAGATGTTGATGCTCCTGGGGAAGATGATGGTCGTGGGGGCGAGGGCAGGGGCGGGAATTGAAATAGTCCTGGGAATACTGATGGTCGCCGTTCACGTCTGCGCATACGATCTGTTGCTGATGCCACAGCTTCTGCATACCGTCGGGCTGAAGCTTGGTGTTGAGGCGTCCTAAGCCGCATCGGCGTTTTAAATGGTGTGTCCGTGTTAGTTTTGTTTCGAAGATTCTCTTTGAACAACCTCCCCCAATAATCAGCCGTTTGAGGGGTTGACCCTTCCGTCTTCAATGGGGTTCTTCGAGGAGTTTTCACATCCGATTGTCGCTGCTGGTTTGCAAAATGCTGATAGCGCTGTAACGACTGATTGTACAACATCCATCTGTCGTGATCGCTAATTTCACCGTCATGATTCAATATTCCATCCATTTGGTTGTCCAGAGAACTTAACGTGTTGGTATTTATGAAATTTTTGTCATCTATTTGGCGCGTTGGGATGGCCGTTAAAGGGTTGCTCATGAATGGTATTGTCGGTTGGTTCTGTGGAGATGCAATTTTGTCGATGTCGACGAGAACCATTTTTCGTGCGTGCTTCATTTTTTCCTTAGTTTCGGTGTGCTATTCGTTCCATCAAAAGTGTTAAAACGGGTGCTAGCAAGGCTGGAATGAAACTGCCACCTTTCTGGCAAATGGCCTTCTTTTTATGCAGCCAGCGTTTTCCAGACTTCATCACGCGACGTAGCGATTTCTTGTGACGGCTCAGCTTTTGTTTATGCTTCTGCGAAATGTTGACAACACCTTGCAACACATTGTGAACACACTCAACTATGGCAGTGATGAGGTTGAAGTCGGCTGTGATTAAAATTTTACGCCGCTCTTTCGGTGGTGCTGAGGCCAAAGCCTCCAGCATCGGCAATTGTTTCATAACTGTGTTGCTCATGATTTCGGGATGTATGCAATATTGTAAGGCCTATCTCTTGAGAATATTTTCGTACGGAAGCGATAATTATCAGGAGTGCTCTGCTTGAGGTCAAAGAGTAAATAACCGTGTGGTGCACTTGTGGCATCCATATATACTTCTTGTACGAATTTCGGGTTTTTGCTCCAGACCAGTCGTGAGAGAGCCGATATTTGATTTGTGTCCCGCGGGTTCTTAAAACATACGATGTAATGGCTATTTAGAGAGATATCCCGACGACCTTTTCCTTGGTTGAAAATATTTTGCATGATAAAAATCACGCTGAGATTGTAGTGATGTGATCCTTTCGTAAATAAATCGACAACATTTTCATTTGCCTCACGCATCATATCGTCAAGGATAATGATCTTGGGCACTTGCGGATTGAATACTTTCAGCTCTGGTATCCCTTCAAAAGAGTGGGTGAAACCAATTGTGTGATCAATTTTTTGACCTGCCGGATGGCAATAGATTATTTCATCGATTGGAATGTTGATGAGCGAGTCTTTTTCTTTAATCAGCTGTTTTATGAACTCGCTTTTCCCGCACTGACTTGGCCCTGCGATGATCGCGTTGAATGGATGCTTCCAACGCACGTCCATGTTGAATCAATCCTTCTCCCGTTATGATATTGCAAACCAAGATTTAATTAATTATTCCAATTATGTTTGAAGCCACAATGTTGTTGATGGCTTGACTTATGAATGTGTGTGTGAGTGTGTGTGTGTGTTTCATAGTTTTTGTCATTGTACCATGCACCAAACTCAACAGGACTTCTTTTTATCTCTCTCTCTCTCCCACTGCTGCGCTATGATGGAGTTGTGTTACGCAATTTCAATAGTCAACTACACTTGCCAGATGTGTTGTGCCTCTTCTTTCATCCCTTTCCTCTCCTTTTTGACATCTTTTGACCAGTTTCCCATTTTCACATAACTCCCACGATCCAACTGTAAGGGAAGTGTGATGTGAATTATGCGAGCGGTTGCACAAACCGACGTATGATCGCTCATTGATTTTCGGTCAACGATCACTCTCGAAAAAGTACGACATTTGTGAAGTTGACATTGTCCATCAAGTTTTGTTTCTGTGTAGTTTTTTGTTTTTTCATTTCGTGTGTTTCAAAAAATTGTGATGGAGTTTTTCTTCGATTCTTCAAACGATTCGGGATTCGAATCAGAACAATCGAATCTCTTGGTGCCATTGCATCCACAACCGCAATTTAACGATGATGATGAATCAGAATCAGATGAGGAGTTCATGCCTGGTCAACCGGCGATCAGGCGTGCCGAAATAGCACAAGGAGAGGCACGACGAGAGGATATGCTTCGACGACAGCTCGAAGAGATGGAGGCTGACGAATTGGAACGTGCCCGTCAAGTGACGACCGCGTCATCAACATCTCGGATGATGATGAAAGCAACCACAGCGCGAGACAGACCGTCTTTGCTGCAGCATTGAGAGCTGCAGAAGTAGGCGAGGGTGCTGGATATGATCTGGCCGCATACTGGGCCGCCAACAAACATGTTCGCTGGGGGCGGTGGGATCGCCATAACCAACCGGCGCCTATCCGACGTTTTAGATTAAACTCAACTCTTTATTCGCAATAATTTGTCTTGAATACTTCAAAAATTCAAGGAGGATCGAAACTCCACCTTGCTCTGCTCTGAATAAATAAGTGAAAAGTGAGAAGTAAAAGTGTGAGAAGCGACATCAAAGGATGTAATCGAATAAAAAAATGTGATGGAGTGGTTATTCGCCAATACATCGGTCGATTCGGGGTTCAAATCCGATCAATCGGATCTCTTGAAGGCGATGAACCCCCAGCCGCACACTGATCCGGCATTTTTCTACGATCTCATCGAGGACTCTGAAACAGATGAGGAGTTTGAGCCTGGCCAACCGGCGATCAGGCGTGCTGAAATAGCCCAAGGAGAGGCGCGAAGAGCAGATAGGCTTCGACGCCAGCTCGAAGAGATGGAGGAATACGAGTTGGAACGTGCCCATCAAGTGGAGATGGGGATGGAACACGCCCAAAATGCTAACATTGCCCGCGACTCCAGTGGAGATGAAACCGCTTCGGATTCAGAGCTGGACGCGGAATTGGAACGCCGCGAGAATGAATACATCGCAGACGATTCCAGTGATGGTGGTGCTGATAGTGATAACGATGCTGATGATGACGACCGCGTCATCATCTCGGATGACGAAAGTAGCCACAGCGCGATTGATACATGATGATGATGATGATAACGACCGCGTCATCAAAATCTCGGATGATGATGAAAGCAGCCACAGCGCGAGTGATAATGATGATGATGAAAAAAAATTCAAGGAGGATCGAAACTCCACCTTGCTCTGCTCTGAATTTTTAAAAAATAAATAAGTGAAAAGTGAGAAGTAAAAGTGTGAGAAGCGACATTAAAGGATGTAGGCGATAGCTGGAGACCAGCGCTGTCGAGGAAGTCGATAGCATTTGCTTTGCATTTTCGCTCGAATTGTTCGCAAGTGATTGCGTACGAATCAGCAATTGCAAGCATAAGTTCGCCAAACGATACACGCCCAATTGAACACCGGACATATTCAAAGCCCATCGGAGAAAGAATTTCAAAAGGTCGTGATCCCAACATATACGGGCGAGGAAATTTCGCGTCGCGAAAACTACAAACTTTCCGTGCAATGGCTGGGAATGAATAAATCCCACAATTCGTGGGTCGATAAAAATGAAATTGTGTAAATCCGGTGATCGTCGAAAATCACACATCAATCTGCTTTGGGGTAAAAGCTCGTCAATTCTTGCTGCTTGTAACTCAGCTTCCCACTCAGGTCAACGACAACGTTGGCTCATTTCCAGATAGTTAGACCTTCGAAGATCGAATCAGTGTTTCTTTGACTGTGTCGAGCCTCAGCATGAGGCGGAAGTCG
>JANSTV010049039.1:0-14577 GCA_027564135.1 Lestremia cinerea
TCGAGCTTCAATTCGAGTTTTGAATCGGAGCATGGGCTGCGGCCGAGACGCTCGTTTGGCCAACTGCATCAGGCGACGGTTTGTGTGTCTGATGCTCGATTTTGGTATTGTTTACAATTTGTAATGCGTTATCGCTTTGCTGCCGTTCGGTTGTAGACGATTGGCTTTCACTGGCATTCCTAATTGGAATCCAGTTGAGCCGATTTCTGTGGCGCAGTTTAGATGGATGTTTGCTGGAACGGTTTTGTTGTGAGTGTTGGAGTGTTGGAGCTTTGCGGGAGGAATTAGATCAGATTCCGGTCTCATTCGGTTTTGACGAAGAAGCGGATGGTGGTTTGTTGGACGAGTTGTGAGGAATTCAAATTTGAACAAAGGATTGCTCAGACTATTGTCCGAATTTGTCCGGATTTGTCTGAATTTATCCAAATTTGTATGAATTTTACCGAATTTCTCTGATTTTCTTCGAATTTCTCCGATTTTTTCCGATTTTCTCCGAATTTTCCTGAATTTATCCGAATTTTTCCGAATTGAATTGGTCCAAGTTGGTCCAAATTGATCCGAACTGGTCCGAATTGGTCCGAATTGGTCCAAATGGGTCCAAATTGATCCGAATTGGTCCAAATTGATCCGAACTGGTCCGTATTTATCCGAATTGGTCCCCACTAAACCAAAAATTCTCCGAATTCCTCAAAACTAGCCCGAACTCATCCGAATAACTTCCTTAAAATAGGCCCTGGCTCACTCAAAAGCCCTTGAGAGATTCCGCCATAGCAATCAATCTCCCATCCACAGCCATGCCTCGCATATCACACTTCCCCGAACGATTGACTTACCCCAGACTCCCCCCAACCCCCTCACCAATCCGAATCCCCAATCCACAGCGCTAAGCTCCCCAAACTGCGATTAAGCACGTCCCAACCAGTAATCGAAAAATGAATTCGTCGAATTGAGCGCTCACACATCAAAAACAACATCATCTGGCAGACCGTGACTTGACACCATTCATCATCCTTGAAACAATCAGTCAATTTCATGAAATGCGCAAATTTATGAACCTTTCATTGTTGAATTGTCGCACCGTAAAATGTTCCGGGGCTGTCATGCACACACCCGCATCCACCTTTCCCACTCGAAAACTAGCCAGACGAATGAACGGACGCAAAACAATGAAGCATTTTATAATTTGCGATTGTTTACAAATGAACGTCTGCTTGGTTCGCAGAAACGAAAGAGCGAGAGAGAGAAGGAAAACAAATCAACAGGAATCTCTCATTCAAAGCGTGCATTGACGTTTGGCCCGTCCAAAATCACAATCAATACACATTCGCAAGGGGCAAACAGGCGTAAACGATTGCGGTTGATTGAGCGGTGTCGCGACGACAAGCGACAGGTCAAAGTTCTAGCGGATCCCCTCGGGCAACAGTTCGCGGCGACGAGCCAACAACAAAAAATCAAAACACCGCTGAAAATCCACTGCGACGCAGAGGAAGAGACGCAAAAAAGAAAAAACGCGCGAGCGCGATTCAAAACAGGTGGCAAATCGCATTTCAGTGGATTTTTCACTACGCAAATTGTGTGGTTTGTTGATTGCGTGAATTTGTTTGATAAACAATCAATGGATGCCGTTACACATCACATGAGCAGACGACGCTCGACAAACACTCAGACACCAACGGACTCACCGACACACACACACACACACACGCAGGACGGAAAAACACCGCGAGGAGACACACATCGATCATCGAAGAGGTCGTCAAATTGATTGAATTCGAATGGGGAATTCGTGGCCGCAACCAAAACGGCTGACAATGAAAATTGGCATTCGCGATTGTGTCTCGCTCGAGCTCCGCATTCGACAACCTGTGGATATGCGATCGATAAAAATAAATATCAATCAGTTTTCGAATTGAATTGAAAACAACAGAATGTGCTCTCGGTGTGTGCTTTGCCGTAATGACGGCTATCGGGTGGATGATCAAATCACTGGTCGGCTATTTTTAGACGGCTGGGGATATGCGATATCGAAATCAATGATTGTGCGATGACGGCAATGGGACCAAAACGGGAGCAACGGCCAAAAGGCTGAAGCCACTGATCCGATGGGATTAGCCCCCAACATTCGGGGAGCAGGGCAGGGGCTTCAACGTCACAAGGTCATCAACTCGATTCCGAACAAAGCATCTCACAAAACGCCACACAGCCATTGAACTTGGCTCGCGTCGTTCACAACGATTCCTCCATTCAATTGTTCGACACATGTTTTCGCGCGAGGCGTTTATTTAACGTTCGGTGAATTTTTCCGGAAATGCCATTCCAACATGAATTTCAGAGAACAGATGTTTTTATGCGAGACGATCGCAGCGCATAAATGCCAATGTGCCTTCCCGAGTCTCGTTCAGCCAAACTAATTTTGGCTGGAATTCGATTTGGGGGTCATTTCAGGATTCGTTTTTCAAATCAACCATCGAAAATAACGGTAATTCGTTTTCGATCGAATAGAAACATTGAAAGTAATAACAACAACAATGCAAACTCTTGCTGGGTCTGAATAATTCAGTGGTTGAAAATCGATTGCCAGCGAGAATAGAATCGAATGGCTTGGCAAAGAGGACGATTCCGATGGTAACGGCCTCGAAACGGTAAATAGACTGACCCAAATACTCACCATTTGAACTCTTCAAGTCGCGATGAATGATTGATATCGGGGCTCCGTTGTGCAGGTAATGCATGCCGCGTGCAATTTGAATGGCCCAATTGACCAAAACGTCTGGAGGTATTTTCCGGCCGGCCAGCACTCGATTGAGTGACCCTCCGCGCGAATACTCCATAATCAGACACATTTTCGGCGGTTTCAAACAGACGCCACGCAACGACACAATATTTTCGTGTTTCAACGACCAAAACAGTTTGGCCTCCTGGAGAACGTTTTGACGGGTCACTTCCATGTCCTCCTCGGGATTTTGTCGAGCCGCCTTCACCGCGACCTCTTCATCATCCCAGAAGGCACGATGCACTTTACCAAATCCACCAACACCAATCACTTCTTTCAAATCCAATTCACTGTAATCGATTTCGACCGGTTGGATGTCACCGATTATGTCCGAGGGCACGTTGAGCAGCATGGGATCGTCGTCGGTGACGAAATTCGATGGGAAGATTCCGACCTTGTCACCGATGCGGCCCGTCCACCAGCCTTCGTCGCCGGATATGGCTCGATCTTTGGAGAGAACCACCACAATTTGACCCCGATGCAATGACAGCTCGTCCTCCCCCTGCGCCTGGTAGTCGTACAGGGCCGTCCAGAGGGGCAGTTGACCCGTGTCAGTGCCATCGGTTGATGCGGTTGATGTTGTTGCCGATGTCAAATGTCGATTGTTGTAGATTTGCTGTTGTTGTTGATGTTGTTGCCGCAGTTGATGGAATGGATGTTGTTGTTGTTGCTGCTGTTGTTGGTGCTGCTGCTGCTGTTGCTGGTGAAGGTGATAATCGACTTCTGCATTTCGCGTAGCCATTGCGCTATTATTGTTATTGCTATGTGATGCTGCAGCCGACATTGTTCCGTGAGTTTGGGGGGCTTTTTGAAGCACCTGCTGCTGCTCCAATTGAAATGGCAATATCAACGGCGGCATTCGCTATTCAACCCCATCCGTTATCAATTGAAATGCAACATTTTGTCCGATTGACGAAATTTCGATTCGGAAATTCCCGAGAAAAATATCAACGCACCAACACACACACACACACACGCAGCAAAACCGAAGCAAAACGAACAAAAATAAATGAAACAACAAAAAAAGGCCAGCCAGTTGCTCCGGAGCCCGTTGTGTGTTGTTGCCGAATTGGTGGTGGTCGCTGGTCTCTTTTCGAATGCGATTGCACCAATGCGAATCGAATCCGTGTAAATAATATTATTGTTATTTACACGTGCACTACACAATCACCATACGCGCTATCGCTTCCAATAACACTTTGCTCACAATTGCAATTCAATCGTTTTCATTTACGCGAAATTTCTTGAATGCAAATTATTGGCACAAATCGTCGATTTGAACCAACATTTTAATAAAAGCTAATCATTTGCACGCAAAATGGGATTGTACGTATTTAAGCAATGAACGGCCATATTTGCAATGGCGAATTGAATGACACAAGCAATGTTTTCGGTTATTGCAGTTAAGGTCTGGCTACACGAAATGTCAAATGAGAGTTGAATTCGCCATGATTGGTTAGTTTTGATAATTTTGCTTGCGGCGTCGACGATGTCAAGAGGAAAAGGCGATATTTTCCTTTTGGTAACCTTGGAAACGATCCTCTGCCAGGAATCCCGGGTGAAAATTGCGGTTTTTTCAGGTCAAATCGAATGGACTTGCTTCGCCTCAATTCGCCGCAAGGCAAACGAGTTCCGTGTTTACGATAATTTTGACATTGCCTGAGGTGAATATGGTTATACTCACCACCGACGAGTGTAACTGTAGCCGATGTAGCTGTAGCAGCGAGCTCATGCGGTGGCAATCCATGGAAGGGAAAACTGTTTTCTTTTTGAAGGAATTCAAATTAGAAGAGTGGAATTCTCTCACTCTCTCCTTCTCTCTCTGAAAAATCCGCCGACTGGAGACGACTCTCAAACAAACTTTTAAATCACCCGGAGTGGTGAGAGCTGTAATGCAAAAACCCATCGTGTGAGAATGGCGACACAGCGCATGACCAATGGATGACTCGGGGAATGTTCTCCATCTCGCAAGGCATCCGTTCATCCATCCATAAGGAAGAATTTTTACAACTGTCAACGGTGTACGGTGTACACGAAAGAGCTCAGCTCGACTGAATGGCATCGAATGATAATGGGAAAATGCGTTCTCTCCGTGGCATCGGCGAATTCTCTCATTCATCTCAGTTCACTTGACTGAAGGATGATTTGGGCAGCCCATGCGTTCGTACATTACGCTCAAAATCGAAATTGTGTGGAAAACGATGGACCGAGAAGAGTATTGATCTCTGGCTACCATCTCGGTGAATGAAAACCGCTGTGACTGAATCATTTTCCATCCATTCGCATTCGTTGTTGGATCGCAAGCATTTCCACACTCTTCCAGTTTGGTGTCAGATTCGCTCGAGGGAATTTCGTTCGGTTTTCATTGTCGCGTGTGGAAACTTATTCGTTTTGAAAAATTCTTTTCGCGTCCGTTTCGTTTGCTCATTTTTTTTTGGGGGCAAAAACAAAAGGAAAAGCACGATATTTTCCCAGATATTCAGTTTTTTTATCGCAAAAGCTTTTGAAACGTCTGGCTGGCTTGTGTGATTGTGGGTGCGGAATTTTCGGTTGGTCGTGCACAATTTTCGTGGCGAATGAGAAAAATCAGCGACATTCAACTGAATTAACCCATTTGCGAGGCGAATGAAAAAATCCTGTTATGTGCTCGGTGGATTCGTATCGCGGTGTATTGTCAATTACGGGGCAAAAGTGATGGAAAATAAATTCAAAAAGAAATGATTGGTCCTTTTGCTCGTCGACAACAATAAATTGGTGGCACATTTCAAACTAAGCGAGTGGTGTGCGTGCGTGCGTGAGTGAGCCAAGTGCGAATAATTGTCTTGTGATAGTTTCGTTGAAATGTTCCTGTGAAACGGGCCAGTTTGCAGAGAAAACACAAATTCACAAATGATGCAACAACATCAAGCCCAACAACAACAGCAATTACAGCAACAACACCAACAACAACAGCAGCAACAACAAACTCGAACGCCACTTGGCCCTCAAACGTCGACGGGAAAGGTGAGCGAAGAATTTTCCTATAAATTTTTTTCACTTGAATCGAATCGAATGCAAGCAATCCCCAACGGCTGGCTGATGGGGATGTGCCGTGCGTTGTGTGGATGGCGACATTTGCTCAGCATCCCATTGGGACGCCAGCGGAGAGTAAACCCTGGCGAACTGCACCTCTGGCTAATCGATGCAGCGGTCGCTTATTGAAATTGCTTTTCTTCGAGTCACATTTTTTGCGTTTCAATTCGTCTTCTCGTTCGACGACTGTCCCCGCAAGAGACACCCGCTGAGTGATAGCACGTTCCATCACACGACCTACATACATGCACAGCATCAATGAGAATTGGGTTACCGAATTAGGTGTCTCGCACTGGTATGGAAATCACTGATAAACAAGCCATGTCATGATTGCTTTTCTTCAGCACATTTTTTTCTTTCTTTCTTTCTCTCTATCTCTCTCCCTCTCTTTACTTGTTTTTCCTCTTCTTTGCCCATTTTCATTCATTTCTTTTTGCTTTTTGCTCGACTCGACTCGTTTTCTTGCGGTGCTTCGATTCTTCTCTCGAATTAATTTGATTAATTCGATTTTCGATCCGATCAAGATGTGTCGGTTGATAACGGACAAAATGTTCAAAGAGCTTTTTTCTTTTTGTTTTCTCGCTCGGTTTTGAGATTCGTCAGAGTTTCGGTCGATTTGTGGCGGTTTCGAGTCGACTGTGGTCCTAGGGGCTGCTCCGTCATAGTCCCTCCACCTCCCCCTTTGAACCATTTCGAAAAGCATAGGAAAAACTAACGAGAAAATGAAATTTCGCTTGAAACATTCCAGCAAGTGGTGGAGCTGAATGGTTACGTAATAATTGTGGTCGAGGGTCGAGACAACAAAATCAAATTGTATGGATCGCCGGCCGATAAGGATAATTTGGAGGTGGGCGATGAGATTTTGGATGTGAACGAACGGAAACTGGAGGATTTACCACGAGCCGAGGTCATCCGATATATTCACGAGGTGAGTCAATTACGTCAAGCTCGTCACACCTCCGCTCAACTCGACTACGATTCGAGCGCGGCCGAACCGAAAATCCAAACCGAAATCAAAATCAAACATTTCTATTTGCAGTGCATACAATCGTGCGTTATAAAGCTACGGGTCAAACGGCGGAGCGATTCGAGACTGGGTGAGTACCGAAAACACAAACACACATATACACACACACACACACACTCTCACACACACAAGCTTTTCTGGTATTTGACTTGGCCATTGTGATGCCATTTCAATGACAATGGTCCCAATCATCGCATTACATTCGGCTCACACCTGCCAAGCCATTTCACAGTTCAAATGTTTATCCATTGCGAGTCAAATCGAATTCAAACCGTTCCATCATCGTTCGAATGGGACTCGCACACCATCGACCAAGCTACGAATTACGAGTCAACTATTTCTTTGGCTGTGCTTGGCTTTGCTGTGCTCTGCGATGTGTGGCTCTCCCATTGCAAGCATCTGTGTATTCTAATAAGACTCTCAACCGACCACTTTGGAATGGAATTTTATTCTTGTTGTTGTCGTCGTCGTCGTCACCATCATCATCATCATCATCGTCGTCTTCGTAGCATGTCGCACCAGCACAGGCACCAGCATCTGACATGAGGTCGCAACAAGAATCTCGAACAGAAATAAAGAGCGTTCATTTCTTTCTTTTCTGTTTCTACTCGCATTTGTCCTGCTTGCGATTGGTTGTTGCTCACAAATTATCTCTTTTTTGTTGTTGTTGTCCTCGTCACCGTTGTCGTCGTCCACGTCGTTCCTGACTCATTTGTCGTTTGCTGGACATTTGCGCTATTCAATCGGACAGTGGAAATGCTCGTGCAATCATTCCATCCGGATTGGAGGCTGCCTCGCTCCATTCATCCCATTCACATCTCCATCACTTTTTGTATCAAATTTCAATTAATTCTGATTTGAGTTTCATACGAACGGACCGGGTCGAGTGTATCGTTACATTTTCCGATTTTCGGTGCGTTTGCTTTTGTTCAGATTTCGGCCTTTTAATTAAAAACTGTGTATTTCACAGTGTTTGGTGCGGTTCAATGAACATTGGTCGGACCGAGTTGGGTTGCCGTTGGACCGCACCGAGGTGAAAGGTGGACGGTTTTCTTGAAAAATTTCCCATTGGCTGATGAATTGAAATGCACACTCACACCAGGACGAAATACCCGTATTTGCATAAATGATGTGGGCTCGTGTTCTGGATGGGTGGGAGCGTAAGGGCATTTTCCATTGTGACGGTCGCACATGGAGAACGTCCACCGACGAGTATTTCCGTAAATGAAAAATACCCAAGAAAATCGGGCTTTCGGTTTGGGGGGACGGGGAGGCCCAGCTCTGCGATGTGTGTTGACCACTGGCGTTGCGAATGTTGTCAGCAGCGGTGCGTGGTAGTGTGGCCCGAAGTTGCGTCAATTACAAAATGGCTCATTCGACTGAGTAAACAGCGCAAACAAGAGCGAGATAATGAAATTGGCGGATATCCGCCCTGAAAGTGGATCGAGTTGATAAAATCAAGCGAATGGAAGTTATAAAGTCAGTCCGAATGGCTTGTGGGAGTTCAAAGTGGATCGCAATGATCATTGCGCAAGTCATCATCACGCTGAGCATCCTACCACTGGGATCTCTCCTAGTGAAGGTAAACCGCAGAGATTCGTGGGTTCCAAACTGACTTGGGCTTCCGTTTCAGGACAATCGCATTCTCTTCGAACGTTTGGACTGCTTCACAAACCCCTTGTTCGTGTCCGACTATCGGTGCGAGGTGAAGCATGTGGGACGCAACACAATCGCAGCGAATCTTGAGGTGAATTTGACGCGCCCTCTGACCGCCATCCAGGTGCACTTTCTCGCATATTTTCGCTGGAACGGCGTCACCTACCAGAAGTTCCCGATTGACGTCTGGGAGGATGTTTGCGCGAACCTGCGCGGCGACTGGAGCCCACTGTTTGGGTTTTTCTACAGGACCCTGCAGCCCTACTGGAATTTCAACCACACTTGCCCGTACGACGAGTCCATCTTTGTGAGGATGAGCAACTTCTCCTTTGACAATGTTGTCTCATTTCAACTGCTTCCAGCGGGCCGCTATCGACTTGATGTGAACGTCACCGAAGGCGGCAAGAGGGCAACTGTGTTGGGGTTTCGTATCTTTGCATCGATCTCGGGGCATCGAGTGCATGATTTTTGAATAAATTTATTTGAGTTTGGTTTCGCTTTCTCTTTTCATCGCTTTGGACGGAGCAGAATCGATCGTAGAAGTGACGGGAGAGTTTGTGGCGTATTTGTAACAGAGGATTCCACTTGACTTCCGGGGAGCGGCGGGTGTTTATGGTCATCAGGGGTCAAGCTTCGCTTAAATACAAACAGCTTTCATATCTCCGTCTCATTTACACAACTTCCTCTGACCATGACCTTGTCACAAGATGAGAATTTCGCTCTTTGAATTGGTCGCATACTCGGCCAACACACTTTTGACATTTAGCCAGCAATTATTCTAGATCTTTGACAGTTTTTGATTGGCGGTTTCCTGGCGTGAAATGGCTTCTTTGAGGCAGATTTCTAGAATTCTTCTACTTTGTGGCTCTTCTAGATGGCATCATTCAAAAGAAAAATCAAAGGGGGGCCATCCCACAAGGTGGAAAATGCTGGGAAATTCTGTTGTCATTCACACGCACGAGTGCGCCGCTAGGTCAAGCGGCAATTTTATCCGAATGCAATCAAATCCACGGAAACCCAATCCCAAACGGATAGCAGTGATTGTAGCAGTCAAATGGGTTACCAAATGAGATCGCTATCAAATTCGAGTCGCTTCTTGCGATGGAGTTGACTCAGTTCTGAGGCCCTTTTTACTCCACCGGAGCTGAGGTAAATCAGGGAGCTCTTCTTCGATTTCTTCCGAATTGAACGCTTCGAATGCTTCATCAATTCGAATCTTCTATTCGTCCTCTTCTGGCTTACGGGCTGGTCTACGAGTTGGAATCACTGGCTTAAAGTCGATTGTAGGGTTTTCCTTGGGTTTTCAGGTCTCAGCATACCGACCTTCGATGTGGTTCGATGTGATTATCGCTACAATGGTCTCAGAAGTTCTCGGTCGACATCTGGAAAGGCGTTTGAAGGGGGTTCTCGAGGAAAGCCAGCTACGATTCAAAGCATTTTGTCCAACAATCCGAGACCGTATTGGAAATTATACCTGACGTGCGCAAACGACGGGACGATTCAAATAAAATTCACGAATATTTCGATGACAAACTCTAATATCCCTCAAATCGTCCCTACCGGACGCTTGGAATCCAATAGGTTGTGACTTACACTTCAGGAGGTGCTGGGAGGAGATCAATCATAGGGGCTCACTTCTAGCTCTCAGTTTCCGATCACCGAGTTCACGGTTCTTGAATAAACTTGAGGGGAAAGGGAGATGATCGTGCGGTTCTTCTCGATAAGTTGAAAAGTACCCAGAGGATCTATTCTGTTTTGATTGCTACCACGTCATGGTCAGATCACCAACTATCGATCATTGATCACCATGAAGTTCGGCTAATTCACTCGAGAAATATTCTATCAAATCGCTCTCAAAATCAACAACCCGAATAGTCACATCAGTTACCAGACACTAACGATCTCAAGCTGAATTTGCATTCCCATCACCATTCGCTCCCCTTCAAGCTGACCACTCTAACGATAAGCAATCCAATCGTTTCATCATCGACGATATTCGCTGGAATCGTTCGTGTCCATTCCAGCGAGCTGCCCAACACACGCGCCCATCCGCACTACAATCGAATGCACTGTGTATTTGCAACAGCAATGACACGACAGCACCACCAATCGCAGCCAACACACACGACCGCCGAAACAATACAAGTGTACCGTCGTTTCGATGACGACACACTCGCGCGACCAGCAATATTTTTACGATTTCGTTGTTGCGGCTGCTGTTGTTGTTGGTTCGGATGATGTTTGAACAATATGTGAATGGTTACACCATTCGACGACAACGAAACAAAGTTGAAAAACCAGTTACGCACACCACCAATGCCTCGCAACGCAAAGAGAAAAAAAAAGCAAATCTGAAAAGAATAATTTAATGAAATGAGAAAGAAAAAAAAAATAATCGTCGACTGGAACTCCAAAGCCAACCGAAGCTGCTGATGAAGATGATGAAAAATGAACGGACCGGACTGCTCAGCTCCACACATTGGACCGCGGCAAATGAACGAGGAAAAAACCACACGAAACACGACCAACAACACACCGCAACCAACAACCAGCCACAACAACAACAACCACACCGATGACGACGACGACGACGATACGAGACTTACGAGAGAGAATGTGAAATCATCGGGTACGGGGCTCACATACCGAGACCCGTCGTGCCCGTCGTGAATTGTAATGATGTTTGTGTGAAGTTGTCGAATGGCCTACAAACAATTCGAAAAGCTACATCAAGTTTAGTATTGAATCGAACTGAAATTCGTTCGCGTTGTGGCGGCGCGCGTCTCTTTCGCAAAATTCACCGAGAACACAGTGCAGGCACAGAGAAAACAAAGCACAGAAGCAAACGACGACCGAATCGAAATAATTCCAACGAAAATAAAACTGAAACGAAAAACCTCAAGCTGAAAAAGAAAGAAAAAAAGCAACGAAAAAACAAAACCAAGTAAATCCATAAATCGCATTTTGTTTTAAGTGAATTTCGCCAAGTGACTCTTCGAGTGACGTTCAAAAGCGATTGCGTTTGCAAACCGAGTGAGTTTCGGTCGCGTTTGTGCACAACCGATATCCCAAGACAGCGTTTATCGGCCTTACGCTACAATTTGTTTTTCTTCAATTCGATTTTTTTTTCTTGCTGTTGTTGTTGTTGTTGTTGTTGTTGTTCAATTTGCACAAAGCCGTTTCTGTCCGATTCGTGCAAAATTATAAAAATTTTGCATTATTTTTCTTTCGCAACGAGATTTATTCTGTTGCGATTTGACGGAGTAGCGTGCGGGCGTTTGGTGTGTTGCAGTTCGGTGCGGGTGTGTTTGTTCGAATGGAAGATCACCGACGATTGACTCCGACAGAAGAAAAGTGCATTCGGGAGTTCCCGACTGTGTTGTGGAATGTGGTTGATTCGTCCTCGAGCAGAGTGGTTGGCTCAGCACATGCGCGACAGTGGTCAACCGCAAAGTTTCCCACTGACTTAACTTCCGCCTCGAGGAGCATCCTCGACAATGATTGAAATGATTGCGGTTGCGGTTGCCTCATTTCGGAATATTCATTCACGAACCGGTGCCGTCGATGACGATTCTGATAAGAATTTCGACGTGGCTTCGGATGATTCATTTGCTGGAATCCATTGAATGCCTCAAAGGCCAACCTCCTATTCAAATCGGAAATTCAATCCAATCGTGTCGACCGAAAACGCTGGCCATTCGTGATGAGACCAAATCAAACAAAAACTTGTCAATCTTCTTCAGTGTGGTTCAGCCATTGGCAACGGCCGCCATCGAAACCAGTTCATTGAACTGCAGTTTGTGTGCCGATCATCTCTTTCTTAGCGCAATGCGATTGTTACTATTTGGTTGTTGTTGTTGTTGGTCGGTGTCGATTCGTATGGCGCACGCCACTGCTCGACGGGCCCCAGCATAATCTCGTGAATGACTCAGGTGGATGACGATTCTGACGATATCACCGCGCGCTGATGAATGGCCACGGAATTCATCACGTTTCGAACAGGCTGGAGAGCGTTGAATGCGCATGCGCGACTCGATTGAATTTTAATAACCGGTTTTAACGGTACACCACAGATGCACTTTTGGCATGCGATTTCAACGGCGAATTCGTTTCGTTTCCGAAATTTTCATCGTGCGCGCAACAGTCGCTATTTTGTCAACGGGTCGATTCGATGCGACGTCGTCAGCCTTGAAAATGCCGTTGATTCGCTCAATGGTGCGCAAGTCAGTTGTAACCGTTGACATTTTCGAGTGGAAATTCTCGCATTTTCCATCGCGCAATTGAATTTGGTCAGAATCGAAAGTATGAAATTCGTCGTCCACCCGAAAATTCGTTGAATTGAAATTAAACGTGACGAATTTAATTACCGGCTTTCGCCATGCGCAGAACATGCTGTTGCAAATGGCCCGGTTTCCCCCCGTTGAGGTCAACGGTGATGCTCTTCGGGCGACTCTGGTCGTGTGTCATGTGCTCGACCATCACTTAACATTTATTGCTTTGTTAATTCGTTCTAGCGCGATTTCATTAAAAAACATTCGTCGTCGAAAATCGTCTTCGTCGAATTTTAATTGAAATTCGAATTGGCCAAAACTGAAAGTGGCTCCATTCAAAGTGTGTTGTGAATTTACGTGGAAATTGAAAAGGAAAATTATCGAATCAATCATCGAAAATTGTGTGCGTTTTGTTCGCGACGACCAGCGATTCGATTAACCGAGCGAATTGCGTGGAGTGAATTCGCCCTGCGACGCTCAGCCGAGTTCAGTGATAGTGCTGGTGCTTTACGAGTTTCGGAATCGGTGATTGGTGATTGTTGATGGGCAATGTGTGATTATTGACGACTGTGAAAAGCCCTCCAAGTGACCTTTCTCGGATTAAATTACCCGCAATTTGTCCATGCCTCGTTGATGGTAAGCGATTTTCTCGATTGATTTCGAGCCATTCCGCAGCTCACATCGGCTCGCACGCGATTTCCAGTTTCTTTCGACATCGATCATCGTCTGACCTTTTCAACGTCAATTTCGATCGATTCTCGTTTTCAAAAACAAAAACGCAAAGAGAAAAGAAGCGAAAAATTCCCTCGCGAATTCAAGTCATTTTCACATTTCGGTCAAGATCACAACTGACGGCCGACACATTTCTATTATCTTTTCCACATGACAGCCCGAACTTTCTAAATTTATTGTTGGTTTGTTGGTCACCGATGCGACCACCATTCAATTATCGATGGTCAACCATTGATTTTGGCGCTGGTCGAAAATGAAACATTTGGAAAATCCTCCGTCACGAACCAATTGATTTGTCGCTCGTTTCGCTGTCGCACCGGCGAAGCGAAGCGACCGCCATTTCGCCATGTTCTCATCTCGATTTGCATTCCCTTTCACTTGATTCGCCATCGTTCAGTCGATGCATTTGGCCCCCCCAGTCTCTCGTTGGCCTCTGTGCATTCGGTGATTACCATCGAATGCGCATGCACATTCAACGAACAGAGTCCGTCTCATGTCCAGTTTTCCTCGAAAAAAAAAAAAACATTCAACGCAAATTGCTCGAAATACAAACGATTCCGACGATTTTGAAAGGCAAAACGTGCGTTTGTTTATGCATTTCGAAATGAATGACTTGGAATGAAACCGTAGGTCAATGCTCGAATACGATGATTTCTCCGTACGACGGCCGGTCGGAGCACCTCTCGTCTGCATTGTGTTGTGCACTGGGCGATGCAACATTCTCTCGCTTTGGTGACCATCGCACATGTCAACGTTGCCTGAGAATTCGCCTCGTTTTTTTTCTTTCTTTTCTTTTTCGCCGCAAAACGGAAACCTTTGAGTGACAAAGTTGAAGTCGAATAAATCGCGATGATTGGGAAAATTGCCGTTCATTTCTGATGGAGTTCCACACGCTAACACACACATGCTCGCATACACACACACACACACACATACACACACACACACACACCACACACATGACAAACGAACCAACTTGACCGCATTTAACGTTGATGATTTACGTTTGCCTTTCTTTTGCAGCTGGTGAACTTGGTAATGCCGTT
>JANSTV010049050.1:0-14577 GCA_027564135.1 Lestremia cinerea
CTGCCGACGATGACTTACCAACGAACAATCACATCGGAACGTATCCTTTCACGTCGCCCATAATAGACGTCTGCATCACGAACTATGTGGTTCAAGCGCTCACGGATCGCGGCATCGAGACCTACACACACCGCATCGGCCACAAGCTATTTAGCAACTCGCTTGAATACAATTTGCGCGACGACCCTTTCATCATTGAGGTAAGCCCAGCCGCTCACTCCAACCTTAGCAGGATATCAATCGTTGTCTTTCACCTCGCAGACGTGCCCGCGAGTCGAGGAATCAATTTGCTTGATTGGCTTGAGGCCGTTCCTGGGAGTGCAGCAAGTGCTGTGCACCGAAAACAGTTTGGTCTTGCTGGCGAGCAGTGAAAATTGTTCGGTCACCTTGGACGACGAGCTGCACCTGTCGAATTGGACCATTTACAATCTTCAGCTGCCCGATGGACCAGCGTTGTACCGAGACTTCATGGAATTAGCCAAGAACCACAGGCACGTCCATCGAGCAACATATCTGCATTTGCTTTGTGAGGCTCACATGGTCGTGCGCGTCGCGCGGGAGTTCCTCACGGAGGTCGAGTTGTCGCGCAAGGAATCCACCACCAATTTTGGCGTTCAGAACAAAATCGAAGAGAACGCCCGGAGTTCTCTCGACAAGATGTTCGTGGAGTCGTGCTTGAATTTTGGTGACGTTTATGTGACGTGAGTATTGCGTGATTGGGTCAAGTTTGAACTTCAAAGGATTAACGGCAATTGCATTGCAGCTCTGAGAATCAGGATGAGATTTGCTTGGCCTTCCCGTACTACACAATGGCAGGCGTGACAATTGTGCAAGCGTTCGACCGCATGATCGAAGTCACACGAAAAAATCCGAGACGTTACATGCGCGGTGTGGTCTACACGCTCAAGTCGATGCTAGTCAAATCGACCGAGCCACCCGAGGACATAGGTCGGCTGCTCACATCGATTTATTCCGCGAAGCAACCCGAGCAGAGGCACCCCGAGAGCCAACGCATTCACACGTTCGGCGACAAATTCTTGAGCTTCTTCGCTGCCGTCGCTCCCGATGAAATCGCTACGCTGGCGTTGCAGTCGGAAGTCTTCCGCGAGTACATGGGCAGCAAGATATGCGAAACCATCCTGAGAGTGAAGCAAACCATCAAACTGTGAGTCACTTGAAAGGCGTGCGGCATCATCACCGATTCAACGTTTGTGCTTTTGATTTTCAGGAGCAACGAGGACAAATTGTGCATTATTTTGGATTCGGTGCGGACCAATCAACAGGCTCAGGTCTGCGAGCTGCTCAACACCTACGACGCAACCGAACTATTCCAACTGCTGATCAACTACTGGCCAGTGCTGTTCGACACCAGCAAAATTCCGAGAACTTGCAAAATGATCACTACTTTCTCTGAGCTCACCGAATCCTACTTGCTGCCCTCAATGAACAAGTCACGCACGATCTACGCTTGCACGAAAGCGATCTTCAAATATCTCCTGATTGACGCCAATGTTCTCAATTTGGACTCGCTTCTGAAACTGTTTATGGACTATTTGGCCTCGCATGTTGGCCAAGTGGATGCGTACAGCAGCAGTCAGGCCATTCTGCAGGATGTGCTGGAGGCCTACTTCCAGAGGCTGTACATCGCAAAGGGATACACCGGAACGATAAGCTCAGCCAGCAGTGAAGCCTTCAGCAATTGCAGCTTTTTCGGCGAGGCCCGACGCTATCACAACGAGAATATCAACAACAATTATAATAACAACAACAACAACAACAGCATCAGCAGTCACACGAGTGTCGACAGTACCGTGACCAGCACCACAGGCAGTTGCGGTGGCACTACAGATCGAGGCGAGTATGTGCTGGCCGGAACGACGTCACCAACTGCGACGGTGACGAGTCTAAATAGTCACGATAATGGGCCGAAGAAACGAGGGTTCTTCGGCTCCTCCGTGCATTCGGAGGCGATGAAAATTCTGATGCGCATCTATCTGGGCTCGATCAAAGTGTACACCCACCTCAACAATCCTACCAAGGCCAGCCTTTCGACGCAGCAGAAATTGATTCAATTGAAATACATAAAATTCATGCGGGAGAACATTGGGAAAATCTATGCGCAGCATTTGACGTTGCCGCAAGATCATGGCGATTACAAGTTCGGAATTGTACCGTTGGAGAATGAGGAAGGTCACAACAACAAGAAGGTCAGCGATCGCTACTTGGAGAACATCACGAACGAGCTGAAAAGCAACGAGACCGCGAACATTCTGTTTCTGACGAGTCGACTGTCGTATTTAAATCACATGCCGCCGATTTGGGGCAACGAGCATTTGATGGAAAAGCTGACGTTGCATCTGGAGCTGGCGGACGACGTGGAAAACAAGCAGCGGAAACAGTTTGAGAATTCAAGCAAAGCGCTCAAGACGGATGCCTCGATGGCCCAGCACAATGGCAGTCTCAGCCAGGACGAAGCATTCAACAAGGCGGTGATGACGATTCTCCGGCTGCAAGTCAGTTTCCTTGTGGGCGGCTGCATTGCGTTTGGATCACAGTTGAGCTAATGATTTCTTTGCTTCGCAGGCACTGCTGTCGAGTGGCAAGCTAACGCGAACTATTCTCGACGAAATGACACATTTCATCGAGGCAAATGCACCGTTCATCGGCGACGAAGGTCTCATCACCATTCTTCTCCCATTCGACGTTTGCGTGGACTACTTGATCGACAGCTGCTCCGAAAATTTGCTAAACTATGCAAAGGTGAGCGGGTCCCCTTCCCCCCCGTCTGGGGCCTCTTAATCATTTCGTCGCTTTTACAGAGTTGTATCATCGATCACGAGAAATGGCAGCAGCTTCTGCTGAGGATCATCATGCAGCGCAAGCACATAATGCAAACACGCTCAGCCAACTTCTATGAGAATCTGTTGAAAGGTAAATGCCAGGGTCCCCGAAAGGGGAAAGTCGGACGTGGAGGAAATTAAGTATCTCTTTCGATGCCACAGATCACCTGGATCACCTGGTCCACAGCAAAAGCCTGTCCGATGTCTTGAACATTTTGCCCGCCAAATACATCGGCAATGAGTCGGAGGGAGCGGCCCGTAGTCAGCCGCCGACAGAAGTGGAAGAGAGCAACACGTATGGCGCGGGATGCTCCAACGGCAAAACGGAGATTGTCATTGAACCGAACGAGAGGGCGCTCTTCACGCAGTATCTCAAGATGGCCATCGATCGTGACCGCTCGGAGCGCCTCAGCGACATGATCAAGACCACCGGCTATCAACTTTTCAATAGCATCTCGCACGGTGGCACTTCCAGGGGACCTGACGATCCAGCTACGGCAGAAAACGCTGTCGATGGCGATCTGAATTGCGAAAAGTCGTAGATTCCTATGGCGCCACAAGTTTAGAGATTAATTTCAACATTCGGGAAGCGCACGATTGCCTGCTCGGGAGTTTCCCACTTTTGGCTCTGATCCCAGACTCAGACATATCGCTGCTGATCGCAACTGATATAGTTGGGCTGCGAAACGAGCATCCAATGAGCGACTGTTCTCAGTCAGTCTCTTCTCGACGCACGATCAACTAACGGGCAAACAGATTTGGCTCGAAACTAGACCAGTTTCGGGTGAACCTTCAAACGAACACTCGATCAAAATTTACAGAATCTAAAATTGGATTTAATCCGAGGCATTGTGATCAAATAAGCAACAAACGAACAAACGTGTGTTCCGCAGGAGTCTCCATGGTAGACTCCGGCTCGGAATCGACTTTCAAAATGCACAAGCTGAGTGCCATAACTGATTAGTTTAAATGAATGGAATTGCGGAGGAATTCCAATTCCTCGGCAAAAATTGAAGAGCAGAGCACCTTCTTGCCTTTGAAATTGATTTGGATTGGCCGCATTACTTGAAATGGGGCGGCGAATACTCCAGCGCCTCCAACTTGGAATTGCAGCTGAACAATCTTGCCTCGGAGCGGAGGGTCTTTACGGAAATGAAACAAATTTAATCAAAAGAATTTTTTAGTCAAATTGTTGGAACGTAGAAAGCATTCAACGTAGATATTGCCATTTTATTATAGAAACTCGTTTGATCATTCCAATTCATTTTTGAATTTGCACATTTTTTCATTGAAAACCATTTGTGTGTTACGAGCAATGGCCAATCAGGCATTGCGTTAGAGGAGCGGGACGGCTCGTGAACGAAAGGCCGATGGCGTATCACAGCCCATCCTCAGGTGATTTCATATTCATATCGACATTCCACTCAGCATTCCTCCCGGAATGAATCGCACAACTCAACAAAAACCAAAGTTATTTCCATTATTCATTTTTCGCACCATTCCAAGCCAATTAGTTCCGACACAGACACTCCAGCGCGAATGACGAGAGTAACGTGCAAGTGCACAGTTTAGATGTTCCGCGGAGCAATGCAGCTTCCTTTGTATCCTCAAAACGATAGAATTTCACAATAAAATGCATAAAATGATTCAATAAATTCGACATGCAACTCGTGTCGCGTAGAAATTTTGCTAGTGCCGTTGTCAATTTGCTTACAAAATATCACAGTGGTGAAATCGGATGCGAAAGTTCCGTTCGAAATCAAATAATAATTGTTAATCAAGTGCCTTTCGACTCAATTGTCGGCGAGGAGTTGGAAGATGGGCAAATTGAGGGGGTCCTCCAGATCGACCAGCAGCAGCTCTCTTCCTCATTTCTTGCGAATCCAGTTGGATTTATCCAAGCGGGAGCAGGAAAAGGTGGGGTAAACTTGAAGTTGGTGCTTGTTCGAAGATCTGGGGTGATGGTGGTCAGCCACTAGACACAGAGGATGATCTTTCATTGAAGTCTTTCCTGAATTCACCTCTTTTGACAGCGTCTGCTTTGCGTAGGTATCTGCCCGACCGTAGAGGCTATGATCACCACTGCGGGTGAGAATTCACGATTCAGACCAGAGAAACTCAATGTCAACAATGTCTGAACCTTCGCTTCTGCGTCTGGCAGCATCTCATTTGAAGCAAATCGAAAATTTCGATTCGAAATAGAAAAAAAAATCAAGTTTTTCTCCGAAAATACACACACACTTGTATTTTCAATAATTCAAAATGAAATTGAAGAAACTTATTTAGTAAATTTATTAAATTAAGTAAAATTTAGAGGAAATCCTTATTATCGAATGTATACGTGAAAAAGAAAATAAATAATACAGTCAATGTCAATGATAGTTTCAATATCGCCCACACATTGATCGGGCCTCAGGAGGAGCCTCAGTAATCGTAGTCGATGAAGTACGGTGCGACAAGGAATGCATTATTTGTCTGCGGAACTTGAGCTGCGCGTTGTGGAAGCGGCACAGGACTCGGTGCTGGTGCATTTATCGGGTAGACGATCGGCATTTGGGAGATCTTCAGGTGATCGTCTGACCCGCCGCCGAAGCGGGTTTCGACAGCATTCGAGTTGCCCAGAGGAGGCTGTCCTGAAGGGATGGTGTTGCTGGGAGCAGCGCCCCCACCACCGCGGTGAGCTTCGATCTGCTGTTGATTGACAAGCCAAAATGGTCTTTGATCGACTGGCAGCTGGTTCAGATGATCAACCGCGTAGTGATCTCCGTACGCATCGTATGGCAATCTTGTCGTTGGCGCTGTTGGCCCATTCGATCCATCACCGATGCGGTTGCCAATGCTTGATGGGGTTGTCGATGACGAGCTGGTGTCTGGCTTGAAGCGGTCCTTGTACCCGCTGGGTCGTGAACCGGCGTACGGCGATCGTTGCGTCAACACTTGCGTAATGCCCACCAATAAAACAACACACAAAACATATTGGAATGCCATTTCTCTATTAATTAAGCCTTTGCCGAGCTTTCTCTCAAAATCGATGCGATAATGATCAAACGATCACACAATAAATTTCCGTTTTCAAAATCGCACTGCCGGAATCACTCACTTTTCACGTTCGAGGGGCTTTGACTGTGGCTGTGACAGAACGAACTGGATGATTAGCTTGCTGTTGGCGAACTGAACGAAGCAGACTAGTTTGATTTTGCTTTATAATGAGACAGCCGTTATATATTGGTGTTATTGGTGTCGGTGTGTAGCTCTGAGCAACTCATCGACACACACAATGCAGGCACAGCACACGACCGCTCCGAAAAATACCAGAATTCCCAATTACACAGAATTATGCGTGACGACAAGCACAGAGCCTCCTCTCCTGCGGCAGCCGCTCGAGTCGTGACCGGCCAGTTGCCAGCCGATCCCCATGAGCGGTTTTTCTTGGAGCTCCACCAATCAATCGCCATTAAATTAGCATTCTCGTTCTTTCCGATCGAACAGTGCTCGGCGAGTCTCGTCTCCGGCCGCATCAAACCCGATTCCACCGCCGCAAAGCTTCTTCTTCCATTCAGCGGACGAGTGCGAAACTATTGAAGAAAAATGTCCAAGGCACAGAGAGTGTCCCCGTTCGTGTGTGCGCGGTGTCCGTCGACGTATGCGTTGTTCGTATTGTTTACATTTTCGGAAGGAAAAAAAATCGCTTTCAACGACGTAATTCGAAAACCCAGCATGATGCATATCACCTCAGCGCTAGTGGCAAGGCGATGACGGGTGTAGTAATTGGACGCGTGAAATCCCAAAAAGTAATCGATTTCATTATAAATTCAATGAATGAGCGGGAGACCGCAGCTATTGTTGGTTGCGGTCGGCCACGAATCGATAGGAATCGTTGATTTTCGCTTGAATCGAAGGCGGAGGCTGTTCGATTGAAATGCGTTCCTGGCTCGACCAAATTACCGGAATGGGCGATTGAAATGTCACGTGTTTTCAAAGTGGATTTGTGATTTGCATATGCCATTTAGTCGAATGCGATGGCGATCGAAGAAAAACGATAACATTTCAACGGCGACGACGATTGACGGCAGTAAGGTCGATCGTTTCGCTCTGTCATACACCCGTCACGATCGGCATATCGGCATGGCTTTGCTAGTCGCCTTTTTGCTCGAGCTAATGTGCTGGAATTTCCCAGACGACACGATGCACTAATGCTGTGCGATTGGCTGTTGATCGGCCGGCACAGATAATGTCAAGTCGTCGTTTACCATTTCAGCTAATAATGTCGTTAAGCTGTATAATTGGTCGATAACTGCCGCTGCGTTGCGCGCCGTACATTTTTCAATTTTGAAGCGAAATTTCTTTGCCGAAATTCTTCAAAAGGTGAACACACTGCGACGCATTCGAAATGAATCATGTGTCGTCGGAGGGCGGAGGCGAGGGCAATCGCCAGCACGAAGCTCCGCCAAGCCGATGACCGTGCCGCTGGCGTTTTGATAAGCCCCCATTGCGCCGACTGGGAAACGGTGGGCCATTTCCGTTCCGTACGTCTGCTTCTTCCAACTTGATTTTCGTTGTTTCCGAATCCAAATGTGGAAAACGTGTCGCACGGATACCACGCGGTCGCCGCCACACAGATGCAGACGTGTTGGTATTGTGGAACGTCTTTTTGCAGAAATCGCATTGAATTTTCAAACATTGATTCTCGGGTTGTCCGGCGATCAATCAAATCGCCAAAGCCTCAGTGTCGCGTGAATTGGCCGAGCTCAGAAGACACGCGCGTCGCCTAAGTTCATCGCGATTGCGCAACGATTGAATGTGGACGTGGACACACGTGTGTGATTGTCGCGAGAAATATCAGCGTGAGCCGCAGACGAAGACGTTATCGCCGTCGTTGCTTGACCTCTTGACCTGTTGCCCTGTTGACCTTGGGACCCAGCCAAGGAACGAATCGCATGTAAATCAAAGGCTGGAACTTATCTCAGATCTGCCGCCGCCAAAATGACAATATTTTTCGCGTATTTTCTCGAATTATTTCGCATTTTTCGAGGAAAGCAAGTGAAACGACCACTGACAAAACACTCAGCGAAACTATTTCGCGCTTTTTATTCAACTCGACAATAAATTAAGAATTTGTGGAGATGCGATCGACTAGTGGTGCAGCTGCTTGCGTCGGAGGGCGATGGCAGCAGTCAAGCATGCCCCTTTCCCGCTGCCGTCTTCGGCCAGCATCAGCTGAAACTGAAAAGCAGGTCGTAAATGCGGGCGCTTGCGAGAGCCAAGGCTTGAGTGTGACGCGCGCTAACCTTCTTGTCTTTGGGGACCAAGCGGCGGATGATTCTTTGCAGCCATCCATGCATGCGAGGGTGGCATTTGTAGACCGAGCCGTCAATGGCAATAGTTATGTCGTCGTCTGGGATGCGTCGCAACAGCACCGAAGTCGTCACTGAGACTAGCACAGCGGCTCGCTGCGACATTGCAGCGGCAACGTACTGAATGATCGAAACATCGCCGGCTGTGAAATGCGCATGCGCGTCGAACCCAAACTCGGTGAGAATCTGCTCGGTGCGGTGAGTCGATTGATCCATGTTGTCCCTGGAATGTGGAATATATGGAGGAAGGGAGGAGCTTGGCCGATGTGGCTTCGAACTCACTGTTCAATGGTCGAAACAGTGACCGTTTCAAGAGTCCAAGGTTGCGGGAACAAGGAGCGTGGGGCCTTCGTCAGAAGGATGCCTTCCTCAACGAGCTTTTCCAGCGCCAAACGCACGACCTCGCCCAAATACTTGCCCCCAATATACTTCTCGAAAGTGTACGCGCCCGGCAACAGCGATCTCTGGTCGAGCTCAATGTCAAATTCCGTTCGGAGGAAGTCCAGAGTGCCCTTGTCGCCGAAAGCTCCCCACTCTATGTCGATGCAAACGCGTTCCTCGTCGCCCTGGCGCTCCTCCCAATGCTTGACCCGATCGGCCGCCTCAACGTAAGCCGCATTGCTCCCAGTTCCAAAAACGATCCCGATGCGCGTGCGCTTGTCCAAATTGACGCCTTGAATCTGAAATTGAGTTCATCAAATTGTTGGTGGGGGCTTATCGAGAGAAGGGCATCCTCTGGACAGACCAATGTCGAGGTGGTGTCATTCAGGATCGCCTCCATCTCAATGTGATTGTGACCGTAGTTGTGCAACGCGTCGCGCAGCATCTGCACGACGTCCTGGCCAATGATGGACGGCAAATTGAAAGACTTGGCCCAGGCCAGCAGGGTGGCGGAGGAGAGGCTGTGCTGAGACATCGGGAACGAAAATGTGAAGCCCAGTGGCAGCGGAATGTCCACGAGGTCATTGTCTGACACGAAATCGCACAGGCATTTTGCGATGTAATCGAACAGCGCCAGGCCAACGGTGTGGTCTCCGGTGCGCAGTTCACTTCCGATGTGGTATTTGCTGACTCGTTCATTGCATATTCTGCCGTCGATAATTTCCAGCAAAATGACGCGAAAATTCGTTCCACCCAAGTCGAGCGCCAGATATTTGCCTTGCTCTGCGAATAGAAACCCATTGCGATGAATCGCCAACCACGGTGCGACAATGCTGACAGACCTTTGCCGTCGGGCAACTGCGGAATGTAAGTGTTCTCCATTTGCAACGATGAATTCGCTGTGTCCTCATTCAACGCAAGATCCATTTCGGTCTCGAACTGCCTGGCGACCCGGTCGATTGTCTCGCCGTCCAGGATGACGCCATCGAGGATTTGATGAATCTTGAAAATGAAAACACGATGATTGAGAATCGCACTCAAGCGTCGATTTGATCTCGCGTTTTCCGTGACCTCGCCAATGCAAAACACACAAAGGTCAAAAGAGGACTCTTATCGATTGATGATTGATGATTGATTCGACTCGCTTCGATTCGATCGACTCAAAGTGAACTGTGATTCGTCGCGGTTCGTTTTCCGAGCGTCGGTGAAAACGGTTCGATGCATTGCTCCATTTGGCAACAGCTAACAGCACCAAGAAATATTCAAATTCGACGGTGATTGATGCTTCCGGTGCTTGTTCGGTTCAACCAGACCGAGAAAGCTCGTGCGTTTCTTTTCAATTGGCTTGATTGGTTTTGCACATTCGGCGACACTTACTTGATCGATATCCAGCGCATTGTCTGGCTTCAGCAGCGGCAGCTGGTACTCCTTCTCGAACTCTTGAAGGAAATGCGACATTTTGTTGTTGTTGCAGTGATTTTTGTTTTCCACCTCCGCCGATACGAACTGGACGAATGACGGATCGTTTGTGAACGAAGCTTGGGCTGAGCCAGTAAATTAAAGCACTTTGTCAATGAAAAGCCGAAGCGATGAGAGAGAACGTTCACGATTTCGCTGTGCGCTTACATCGACACCGCCGACTTTCACTGTGGTCGCATCTCCAGGAGCCACTCAATGCGCGATGCGAATATGCTGCGATAGAATGCACCGACGACGGAACGATCACTGTCTCGCGCTCGCGTGCCTGAGAATGGGCTCATTAGAGTCCATAAGATTGCAAAATAGAATCGCACACAGCCAGTCAGTGAGTTGCCCCAATTGGCTATTCGTTATCGCGCATTTTCGTGATTCGAACTCTATCTCTGTCTCTCGCCCTGCACGCTGTCGTGGCAATTCTTTCAATGTTATCGTCCGAGCAATTTAATAAAAATGAATGTGAAAATGATTGATGATAATAATCTTAATTTCAACAATTAATTTTTTGCGCATAAATTATGTGCTTGGAAAACCTGAAAAATGAATCTCGAAATGATAAACATGACGCGACCCATCCAATCTTTCTGTCATTCATCAAATTGTTGTTTGTTTTGTTGTCGTCATTGTCATTCGGGGCACAATAGAGTGTCGACGCGCACCGTCGCCGGCCGTCGACGCTGTTACGAAATGGCGCATTGAATCTCGCGCTTCTGTTCGATCCTCTTCCGCGTCGATCATTCCGGTTGAGTGAATTAATTTGCGGCGCGGCATCTGATGTAATGCACGAACACCGCTATTGTGTTGGCACCTCGATGGACCTGATAAGCAGCGCGACTGGCCACTGGCCACCGCCAACCGACTCAGCAATGCCCTTCGTCGACAATTCGTCGACATTGAAATGAAACGGGCTCCCATTCAGCTCAATTCAATTCAGCTCAACTGGCTGCGCCATTTTATTGATTTCATTTTCAGGAATATTTCAATTTAATTAACGAATGTATTCTTACATTTAAAGACGAAAAAAAGAATTTCACTAGCGCCGCTGCGCTGTCGTCATCGCGAATGCGATCGATACGTTTCCGAACAGAAAACTGATTATGAATTGATTGAGAAACGAAAGGGAAGGGAAGAAAAGGAAAGGAGGAAAACTGTTCGATGTCGCCGGTCCGACCTGGACCCCGCGATCTTCTAATCGTCGATGTAATTGCAAGGGCTTATCTCGATCATTATTTCCAAGTCGCTTCAAGCGCATTGATTTGACTTTGTAGGTCAAAGTGATTGAAGCCGGTTATCTTCAAGTCCAAATGGCCGCCCGTCTGCACCCCTCTGTTGGTTTGAAAGAGACGCAAGGACTTAGTTTTGCTCTGCGAAAACGTGACATTTCCGCGAGTCGAGCTTACGTGACTTCGGCAAAGATCGGCTTGTTGCCGATCGTCTCGTCCACCAGGCAAACCACCTCATACTTGTCCTTGTCCGCCACTTGGATGTCCCTCAAGTGGCAGGAGACCGCCTGCAGGGGCACGTTGTTGCAATAGAGCTCCCATTGGAAGAGGCTCTCCAAGACGGCAATCTCTGAATTGCCGAAATCCACGTAGAATATCTGAAATGGGTTCGCTCGTCAATCGATTCGCAATATGCTCGAGAGTTTGCTCACCTCGAATTTCTGGTCGTTCACAACGCGTGTCACGCGCGCACGGTAGATGCAATTGTCCAAATCGAATCTGGCCAAAATTAGATCGCCCTCGGCGGGAGCTTTGACCAGTTTTCTCAAGACTGGCGGCCGTTCACCCGGCGGTGGGTTCAAAATCAGCTGCAGGTCTCCGAGAGCCGCGTTATTTGACAAGATTTGACCAAAGAATTCCACCGAGCTGAGGATGAACGAGGGCAGAAGTTTGATCTTTTCGCCGACGCTTGGCAGCTTTTGAGCTAATCGATTCGAGTCCTGTGATGGCTCTGGTGACGGCTTCGGCTTCGGCTTCGGCGGCTCAATGGTTCGTGGTGTCACCACGGCCGGCTTGACAGTCTCCACGATGTGCGGGGCGTTCGCAGCCACTTTTATTGGAGGTGCGCGATTGACATTCGTGTCGACTGGCGAAAATGGATTTCTGGGTGGAAACGGCTTTTCCGCAACTTCCACAGTCGCAGCAGGAGCCGGACTCGGGCCACTCTCAACTGATGTCAGTTCGATTTGGAGTGATTGGCTGAAAGGAGGAGGGGCATGAATTTTGAGGCCGAAATCGCGACGGAGATGCTCACCAATCGATGTTCAGAACCACAAAACGGAATTTCTTCTGATCGTCCCAGTTTTCCGGGAGACCACGTATCGGTTTTCCGTCAATCTGCGGGGAGAGTGTTATTTTGAACTCAAAGTCATTCGATCGAAATCATTTCGGAAAACGCACCTTCACCACTTCACACGTGACAGTGCCCTCGTTCTTGGCTTCCAGCGAGCGAGCCACCTCGCTCAAGCGTTTGCTTTGAATTTCCACGATTTCCCCGAGATCGATGAGATTCATTTGGCGTGTCTTGGGGTCGGTTTTCGACTGCGAGTGGAATCGAAATGAGAAAAATAGGCGAAGAGCAAGCATTTCTCGAGCTTGACTTACCGCAACCGCAATGCAAACGGCTCGCATCAAATGACCGTGCACGTAAGCTCCGAACAGTTCACGGGAGTCTGGCAGCTCGGAAATGTTCGACATCGCCTCGCTGGAATGTTTTAGTCTCAGATTAGTGCGCCCCGAATACCTAACCTGCTGCTGTTACCGGTCAACGTGTGCGATCTCGCAGAGATTGCCCCTCCCGCCCTGCGGATGCATCACCGTGCAAATGCCGGTCTCGCCGATTCGGTAAACTTTGAAATCCAATTTCGAGTGTAGTGTACTCTGTTTGATGAGCGCCTCGGCGTCGCTGTTGAATTTCTCGAATATCTCAGTGATGGCCTCGACGGTTGAGGTTAGTTTCTCGACGTCAATTTTCTTGCCACCAAACTTGTGGCCGATGATGTCGATCTTGATCCGATTGACCTGAGCGATGCAACGAAATGCTAAGACCAATATCTTCGTCGGCAGACGTTCCCACTTACCACATTGCCGGCAATCTGCAGGTTGACGAGCGTTTTCTGAAATTCCTTTTCAAATTCACCGCAATCTTCCATTTCGTCCTGTCTTTGTTTTCGACTTCGAACTGAGAAACCTGTCTACGTTTGCGCTGCGTCACTTCAAATGTGATTATGATACAGTTTGGCCGGAACCGTTATTCGAGCAATTGCCAACTGTGTGGGACCGAACAAAAATTATTTTTTCCATCGCGAGATGGCGCCACCATACGTTTAGTCAAGACGCCAACCGCTGCAGGCTCAAACCGTTCGACGTTCATTAAATTCGCACGAATCAACACCAACGCAATCGCGCTCCAGCCAATTTCGATTGAGGTCATTCGACTCAAGTGATTTTGCGTCCGCGGATCTGATTCCGCGTTGGAATTCCTCTGCCGAGCACTGGGCGAAGACCGGCCAACGAGACAGAGATGGAAAGGTCGATGACCGTTCCATTGGCCAGGCAGCTTTGTGGATTTGGAATTGGTTTCGCAACCACAAAAACTCTGCGTGCTTTTGAAGGATAACGCAAATGGGTTATTGATTCGACCACAATTAATTAATTAAACCTATTTGAAGAGGCGGCAATTTCAAAATGAAGAATTCAAATCATTTATGTGGGTAACGGCTGTTCGAAAGCGCGAAGACGTCCGGCACCTCTTCGTGAGGACGATATCGTAACGGTGCACAATTTCAATTAGAGTTCGGCACATGCGCTTCTGATTCGAAGGGAATTACTTCAACAATTATCATGATTTTGGTGTTGGAGAGGTGCAAATGTTTCTCATCGTCCGGTTCATCTTCAGACAGGGCTTTGAACAGAAAGCACCAAATGGATGCTCCTCCCCTTCGTTCCGAATTCGAATGCTTCCATTTTTGGTGTTCGTTCTGAGATTTCTTCCCGCAACGAATGTTGAGCAACCACCCAACGTGAGACAGTTCGATGATTCACGTGAAATTCAATTGATTTGCCGGAAATGGCACCCGGCATTGGGCAATCCGGGATGAGCTCGGCCCAATGTCCAAGTATCGAGTCGGTGCGCTGCGCCAATCTCGGGCATCCCGACCAATCGTGGAGCCATCGACGGAACTCATGGGAGGAATTTCGGAAAGCCAATGTGAGACGCAATCCAAGTTCTTGGAGGAACCACCGCACGAATCGCACACGCTGAGGGGTCCGCCCTGAGATCACACAGGATTTTGGTCGAAATCCACCAGATTCAGAAATTGCGTCGCCCGCCGTTTGTGGTTTGAAACGGTGTTCAAAGCTGAAGAGGAAGAAAAGGACGAAGGCGGGAGAGGAGGGGAGGGGTGAAGACGACTTGAGCAAACGAACGCAAATAATTTGTTTCGGATGTCGCGTTTCTGTCGAAAAAGCGAAAACAAACGGCATTTAACGAAATCCCAACAACAATAATTAGAATATCCTTTT
>JANSTV010049061.1:0-28147 GCA_027564135.1 Lestremia cinerea
CTCTTTGCTTGCTCTTCTCATTGACTCCGGTTGGACTATTTTTAATTCGTTTCATTGAACGACAAACAATTCGATAATTTTATCGATTTGAATGAAATTTATTGATTTTGCGATCTTGGCCGATCGATTATTGGCTGCTGAGTTTGTTTGTTTTTCGGCAAATTTATTGCAATGAATTTATTCGATTTGCGCAGTTTGCGCTTCGAGCGGGTCGGCGAGTGTGAGCATCTGGTTTATGCATTTTGATATTTGGAGGTCGCGCGGTTTATTATTTATTGACATGCTTTCGGAGTGACGCTGCTTTGGTGTGAATCATTTGGAAATTACATCAGCTTTTTGGTGATTTGTGGATTTAAACAATTTTTATAGTTTTTTTCAGGCATTTTTTTTTTTTTCGAGGGCCAATTGATGACTTTAGCGAGCGTTCAATGAATGCTTTTGTTGTCAGCGGCAGTGTCGTTGAACGAGGAATCATGAAAACAACAAAAACGACTTAAAAATGGCAGTAATTTCAGTTTTAATATTGAAATCGAAGAGTCCTGCGATCGAGTGGTCTATTCATTCACTCGATTCCAAGCTAAAAGAATTTCATTTTCAAAATGAAAAAGAGAAAAGATCAAACAAAAAACACGGCATTTGTTCGTTTGGCACATTTGCATAATAACATTAATAATTTGTAGGTCTTACATCTATCTCTCGTAAATATGTTTTCTTCTTCTTCTTTCATTTTGTTATTCAGAAAAAAAAACAAAAAAAAAACTTTATAAAGTTCCATCCGACTCGTCCATTTATGAAGTACATTGCCTATATCTATCCGAGCTGGTTTGAACAACGTTCAAGTAGTCGTTCATTTGGGTGTTCAACGAGTCGACTTTGTCCCGGAGGTCCGTCAGTTCCTTGTCATTCGATCGATACACGTCGGCCATGTTCTGCAGGTCTCTCAATTTCTCGCTGGTATCGACGGTGATCTTCGATGCGCGTTGCAGCAATGCTTGAGCACGTTCTCGGGCACTTTCCGATGTGATTGCGTTCTCGGTCAGTGAGTCATTGGCTTGGCGGTAGTTGTTGCGAAGCTGTGAAATGTCAGAGGAGTTAATGCGAGTTGATCGAAGCAACGGGCTATTGTCAACCCACCTGAGTCGCAAGCTCATGCGCGTTGCTGGCCGAATCGCGAACTTGATCTGCTTGGTTTTTAATCTCTTTGGCATCCAAATCGTTCCTCAAGAAGTTCTTCTGCAATTCGCTCAGTTTCTCCTGCAAGGTGTCCACCTTGTGAGCGGTTTCGGCAGCTTTGTTTTGAGCATCACCGGTTTCCCCATCGATCTGAAAGCAGCCCGGGGGAGTCAGAGGGCGTTTGAACTCGCGTCATCACACAAATTACCTGATCGAGATCAGCTCGGGCCAATGCGATATCCTCGTTGGACTTCTGGATTGCTTCGCGAGCCTTGCCCTGGGCAGCATCGGCATCGTCCAAGGCTTGAACCACCTTTTTGGCCGACTCGAGTACATCGTCAGCGCGCTTCCTATAAATTACCGGGGGTTTAGTGTGACTTCATCATCATCTTCTCCGCCCGGAGATACTCACTTCGCATCCTCAGCTGAATTCTTCAAATTGTCCACGTTATTCAGATCGTTGCGTGTGTCATCGATGATCGACTCGACATTTTCCAACTGCGAGACGGCCTCGTTGATTTTCTCGGCCAACGTTTTGATCTCCTCCGGGTCCAATTCCAAGTTCAAGTCCCTGGTCTGAGGTGCAATGAAAAACAAAAATCAAATTTTGAGATCAAATCATTCGCCTTCGCGTATTGAACTCACGTCGTTGGCCAATTTGGCGATTTCATAGGGCGAGGCGGTGTTGTTTTGAAGGATCTCCGTCAAATTGGTGATGATTTCATTTCCTTCGTCGATCATCAGCTTGGTGCGATTCAAGTAGGTGTCCCCTTTCAGGTATGCATTCTCAGCACGTTTGAATGCCTCGGATGCGTTGGACTTGGCTTGCGAGAGCTGAAATTAAAGTCGATTTGAGAATGGAGGGAAACCCTACGAGAGACAAACAGAAACCAACCGATCGAATCAGATCCTCAGCGATGTCCTCCTTGGCCTTGATGTTCTTCTCAGTATCCTTGACATAATTCAAAGACTTTTCGGCTCTGGTCAATGCACCCTTCTCGCATGAAATGCCACCGCAATGACCACATCCAGCTCCACCGCACAAACTGTCACAAGGATCTCCTCGTTTGTCGCAAATTTGCTCGTTCAATGCTGGAATGCTTGTCGTGAGGTTCTGCAATTCATTCAGGTATTTGTCCAAGGCGTCTTCATTCTCCTGCTGGAGGCGATCAAAGTCCTCGTTGTTGCGACTGACCAAAGCATCCGTCCGCCGACATTGGCGATCCGCATTTTCGTTCAATTCCTTCGTTTCGTCATCGAGAGCAGTCAGCAGATTAGCCTTTTGCAAGGCCTGTCGTGTCAGATTCAGAGCACCTTCGATATCAGCCTCCTGCAATTGAGTCGCATTGTTCTTGAGCTCCGTGGCAATATTCTTGATTTGACCGCCACGCGCTCCCAAATCATCCAAAGCAACATTGGCCAAATTGATTCTCGAATAGAAACTATCCAAAGCGGCTTCACTTTGACCGAGATCCGTCTGCGACTCATTCAAATGAGTTCTCAAATCTTGCAGTTGCTTGTCCAGCGCCACAACATCCTGTTGGCTGACAGTTGTGTTGTCCAGCAACTGTTGAATTGTCTGCAATTTCTTCTCCATGGCATCGAACTCCTTGGTGTAGGCGCCGGTGGCTCCAGTCGTCTTGATCTGCTTGGCTTCCTCAATCGCCCGATTTGTCTCCTCCTTCAGCGAATTCAAAATCAAATCCCAATTATCAAAGCATTCACCGCATGGCGAACAGTACGGCGCCTGTCCAAGATACCCACGATCGCACTGATCGCACTTGTAACCGCCCATTCCGATGTTGCATTTGCACTGGCCGGTTTCACGGTCACACTGCTGGGTGGACGAACCGTATGGATCGCAGCTACACTCGTGACACTCGTGATTTGGATTGCCCCAGTAGTTCGCTTGGCACTGATCGCACTGACGACCTCCGAATCCTTGCTTGCATCGACATTGACCATCGTAAGGATTACACTGTGTGCTCTCCGAACCGTTCAAATCGCAACCGCATGGCTCACAACCTTCACCGCTGGCAATCTTCCAATGATCCTTCTCGCATTGATCGCATCGCACGCCAATCACGTTCTTCAAACACGGACACTGTCCAGTCGTTCGATCGCAGTGTTGGATCTTGTTGTCCGTTCCCAAAACATCACAATCGCATTCACGACAGTCCTGAACCAGAGAATTACCCCAGAATCCATCGCGACAATACTCGCAGGCATCACCAGATGACTCGTACAAACATTGCAGACATTTTCCGCTTTGAAGATCACAATTGCCTTGTCGCGACAAGTCCACGTTGTTGTTGCAGTTGCATTTCTCGCAGGTGCCGTTCACCTTTTCCGGATGTCCGAAGAAGTTCTCGGCACAAACATCGCAACGCAGACCCGAGTAGCCCTCGTTCCAATAGCAGATCATGTCGTTGGTGCGCGGATCCAGAGCACAGTCTCTAGAATGGGTGTGCGTGGAGGCAACGGTGTCTGGGCAACGGCATGGCCGACATCCGATCTCACTGCCCAACAATGGGTTTCCGTAGAATCCTTCGATGCAGAGATCGCAATTGTCGCCATGGGTGAAATCTTGGCAGGAAATACATTCACCGCTTCGCGGGTCGCAGTGTTGACTGTGACCGTTGCACTCGCACTGTTGGCAATGAGGGAAATTCCAGAAGCCTGGTTGACATTGATCGCACTCACGTCCGTAGGTGTTTGGATGGCAAGTACACTGGCCGGTGATCAGGTCGCATTCGTTGTCGGTGGCGCCGATGCTGTTGCAATCGCAAGCTGAAATGACGACCGGTTGAAGACTGGCGAACTCAAGCTTCTGCGAAATGACTCACCTTTGCAGCCTTCTGGGCCGAAGCCGTAGGTGCCTGGTGCGCATTTGTCACATTGACGTCCAACCACATTCTGCTTGCACTCGCAGCTTCCTCCGTGCTCCTTACACTTCTTCGTCAACGAACCAGTTGGGTTGCAGTTGCAGGCTGTAATCCAAAATAGCCACATTGTGAACTCCTGCCGTCAACTCAGCGTTCCGAGTACTTACGATCGGCTCCGTCAAAGATGAAGATGCTGACGTCATCCAACAGTTGCTTACAATCGATCTGACTTTGTCTGTCAAAATTGACATCGTAGTACGTTTGATTGCAACCGAGTTGAATGTATTCCCGTCGCCGAGTCTCGGCCGGTGGAGATCCACTGAAAATGGGCGTCTCTTCAAGACGAGGAATGAGCGTGACCTAAAAACGAACGATTCATCAATAATCTTCAAGTCCTTCGAAACTCTCCAAACATACCGAATCGATGAGGATCTGTGCCGCTGGATTGTCCTCGTTCTTGCGTTGACGTTCAAAATACAATTTCACTTTGTAAACCTTGCCCTGCTCGAAGCAAACATTTCCGAGAGCAACGGTGCTGGATAGATATTCGGGAAGCGCGAATGGTATGCGATCCTCATAAACCGGATGGGAGTTGGCACAAGGACCCTCGGGATCGTACTCATCTGGTCGTACAACAGTGATGCGGGCCACTTCCCAGTCTCCACGAGCTTGTGTCTGGTATCGAACCACAACGTCGTAGGCCATCGTGCGTGGGATCTGATCAACAGTCACAGTGAGCTCAGTGCCTTCATGTACTCGGGTGTAGCCGCTTCCAGTCCACAAGACAGCACCATCTGGAGGGCGTTCACGTGACACCACCGAACAATTTCCGTAGTGCGAAAGCGATTCACAGAGGACCTGTTGCGATTCAGCTTCGTGAACGATGTGCAAGCCGGGAATGAAGTAGTTTTGCTTTGGCGTATCGCATCTACGTCCTGTCATATGACTACGGCAACGACATTGACCGGTGATGACGTCACAGTGGTTGTCCAATGAACCGCCGGGATTGCAATCGCACTGGGTGCATCCATCTTGGATGTCGGACAGACCGAAGGTCTGCGGCATGCATTGATTACAGTCCTTGCCGGTGACCAATCGCTTGCAGGTACATTCGCCGGTGTAGATGTTGCAACCGCTGTTGTTGATCGTTCCAGATTGACTGCAGGTGCATTCCTCGCAACCCAACGGGTTGGTTTCGTTCAAATTCCAGAAACCGTCCTTGCAACTGTCGCATCGACGTCCTTTGGTGTTGGTCTTGCAATGGCAGGCTCCAGCCTCGATTTCGTTTTCTTCATCGGTGATTGAGTCACAAATGCCATCGTCCAGAGCACCTCGAGGATCACAATCGCAGGCTGAAATGGGAATGGAATCCTTGGGTTCGGGGATTCGAGGTCACAATCTAGACTTTACTCACGTTTGCACACGTATGGACTTTGAATGTCCTCGCTGGGATCGCGATAGAAGAACGGAATGCACTCCTCGCAATGTTGGCCTTGGGAGTTGTGCTGACAATTGTCGCAGACACCTCCACTGACTCGTCCCGAGTGTTCGTACACCGCTTGGTCGAAATGACAGCTGGTCGCGTGGTTGTTACAGTTACATTCTGTGGAAAAAGCAATCCTTCAAACAAACTGATCAACTGTGTGGAGGTCACTGAAACTTACTCTTGCAGGCATTCGTCTGCTTGCCTAAGGCCGGCTTCCAGGGCAAATCATTGAAGAAATCTTCGCACTCCTCGCAATTGAGACCTTTAGTGTTGTGCGTGCACTCGCATCGTCCATGAACCATGTCGATCTTGTTGGAGACTCCTTCCAGTGGCAGACATCGTGACGCATGACCGTAGCACGAGCAAGATCCTCGAACGACCATATTCGAAATGGCATAATAGTATTTCTCCTGGATCTCATCCCGGTCATCCAGAAGTGTGTCTCCCAAGTTGTGCAGTTTGGTGAAATTGATGCGCAGATTCGTCATTTTGAGCATGTTTTGAATGTGCTCAGCGTAAGGATTGGCGATGTTCATGTTCGGTGGCAGCACTCGGAAAATCACTTCACCATTCTTGGACGGTTCAACGGCCGAATAGCGATGATCGCACACAACGTCAGTGATATTTTTGGAGGTGCGCGAAACACCGGGGAAAGCCTCCTGGCAATTGTGCGCGAAATGCTTGTAAATATGCCATGTTTTACCGAAATCATATGATCGTTCAATCAACATGGCCGCCGGACGGAAAGTTGCAAAGACGATGATCAAATGGGTGAAATGGAATTCAGCCTCCAGGTCCAATTGAATGGTGACATTCTCCTTGCCATTCTCCGATTGCCACCAGGACAATTCACGTGTGCCCGGTGGGTTCTTGTAGATGATTTGACCGACACGATGATTCTTCCATGTGTCGTGGGCTGTCTCGTCGCGGGTGTCACACAAGAAGCACTTCTTTTCTTCCAAATGCGATACAATGCAGAATCGCTCTGGCTGCTTCAAGCCACATGTCGACGATGCGTACAACCGATTCTCACGACCGATTAGCAAATTACCCGTTGCTGGATAACACGAACTATGCTCACAGGGATGGACACGTGGCTGTGGTTTGTAGGCTGAAAATTCAACGAGAAAAGTCAAAGAGATTTTTCGTGTGTTAGTCTTTGTGTGGCCATTGAACGGTGTCTTCTATTCGAAATGGCGATGGATTCGATGCGTCGGCATTTTCAAAACATATGTACAGTTATTTACATGAAATCAACGACCACATTTTTCGAGAATCGGCTCCGGTTCAACGAAATGGTTATTTACACGAGAAGCCATTCCAACATGTTTACTGTTTTTCTAAATGAATTTCCCTTCTCGCTCGCCCCTCCCGTTCGCTCTTTCTGCGACACGATGGCTCTCAATGTAAACGAACATTTCGATTTTAATGGTTTATGATTCGTCTGTTTCGACGCTTGGTGATGTAATGAGATTTTTTTTCCTTTGCCCGCGCAGTCGATTAAATTTAGACCAAAAATCATTTCAATTTTTCGAATGAATGGAACGGGTCGCTGGCAACAGTCGACCATTGTGTGGACCGGTTAGTATGGTTATTTGGTGTGGCGGACTCAGAACATCGCACAGAGTCTGAATGGAATGGAGGGTTAGCAAGCAAACTCAATTCTGGACGACACCCAGGAATCCTGCCCCAAGATTAACGTCAATTGTCCCGAAACCCGAACCACAATAGGGGAAAACAGAACGATCCAGGTCATAAATCTGGATTTTTTTTGTTGCAATTAGCTGCTCATTCCGGTCTGAATGAGGGGGGGTGTTTGAGGGGGACGGGGTGAACTCAGAGTAAACAAAATAAAACCTCGATAGTCTGTTTCGTATGGTGGAATCTTAGTTGTAACGACTTTGTTTTCGAATCCGCCGAGCGGATAGAACTCGGGCACATCATCGAAATGATCGTCATCGTCGTATTGTGGCGGTTGCTGATCACCCCGCAATTGGGTGGTTGATGTTGGTGTTGTTGTTGCTTTGAGAAATCTATGATGGAATTGTGATGGTGATGATGGTGGTGATGCCGATGAGTAAATGTAAAAATTGTCGTGTTGACGCATGGCTGAATGGTTGAAGGGGAAATTGAGTGATTGAATGCGTGATGTATGAGAGTTTTAGAGAGTTTTTGGCCAAATGCGAGCTGAACGGTGATAATTTTTGAATTTCGAATTTTGAACTTGAATTTCTAGCAGTTTTCTTCAGGGAAATCCAGACGTCACCATGAGAATGAAATCTCTTCGATGAAACGCTCAGACGAGGAGTACTTACTTCGTCGATGCGACTGCTGTTGCTGAGCTGAACATTTTGGTAAATCTGCAATGAAAATGATGTTGGTTAACTCGTCCCTCCTCAAACCCATCGGGAAATCCATGCCACTTGCCTGCTAATAACGTGAAAACTATGCACAATAGGACGCCAATCAGTGACGTCCGTAACCTCACCATTTCTGTACTGGCGGACGTTCACAAAACGTCCTCTGAAATGAAACAAGAAAAAATTGGCGAAAAATTTCAAATGAAAAAAAAACTCGCGTCGAATCAAATTTAGGGCAAGAATGTCCAGCATTTGATATCGCAAACGGCGAGATTGGATTACATCGGTTTCGGTTTGTGCTGACGTCATTGCAATTGTTCGATTCGAATGGGGGACATTTCGAGCAGTCGAGGGGAGCCGTCTCGAGTCGAAATGGCAAAACAACGGTGATTCCACTCGACGCGAGGAGTGAAGCATGGAAACAATCTCAGCTCGACTCGTTTCAAACAATTGACGAATTGTGATCGCGAATGATTGACTTGCGGGTTGTTCGACCAATAAAATCAAGTCGTAAACGATGCAATTGGATCGAGTGGACTGTGCGGCTAATGACGGTGGGGGTTCGTGGAGGTGAAAGGTCATTTTTCACAAAAGACAACGGACCGTTGATACGATCGCTCTCGCAGCGATAATCAAATCACGACAAAAACGACTCGACCATTCAGAATCACAGCGCTGGGCCAGTCATTCATGAGTTCTGGCGGAATTGATAGCGATTGACATCTCATCGCAATGAGTAATTTGGCGGACTCTTGAAAATGGTGACATCGGTTATCTTATCATTTCGGGCGAACCGACAAAAAAGGGACCAAGCAACTGTGACCGAAAGCCGATTCGACACACGGCGGTGAGATCAATGCGTTCATGACCGATCCGCAATCGTTTCGGTTTTGTTCTCGAAAATAAACTCTGACATTTTTCTTCATTTTTTTGACCGCCGTTTTCCCATCGGACCGAAACCAACAGAATCGTTTCTTTGGCCATTCAATTATGATCAGCACATGGGATTCGTATGACATTCAAATTAGACGGCTGGTCGTCATCGTTCGAAATAAATCAGCAAATTTGTTTTGCGAGAAAAAAAACACAAAATGATTGTTTATGCAAACCAATTTGCAGGCGGTGCGGATTCAGAGCAAATGTTTGCCATTTGTTTGACCTCGAGGGAAGATAATTTTTGAGTTTAGATCAATCGGCGCCTGTCCAAGATCGAGCCGGTCCGGTTTCACCGAGCACCCGAACACACTCGATGATCGCTCCATTCCAAAACATTCCAAAGACGAGACCATTCTTCAAACACGCAACACATGCACACGAGCCACGCAAACTGCCAGACGAACAAAAAGCATCGGACTCATGTGTGTTGGGCTTCGTAAGAAACGGTTTTGATTTCGAGCCCATAACTGTTGACGTCGAATGTGGAAGACGAACAGACGTATTTAATTTCAGCATTTTGAAACGAAAGTGCATCGTTCGACAATTTTTATGGATTTTTATGAAATTCTCGGAATGAATTTCAAATGATGGCCAATGCGTTCGGTTGGATGCAGGCGTTGGTGAATGCGCTAGCGAAACTGATTAGAATGAACGGAAATGTGACTGGCGTCGAGCAAAGTGGGAGACTTTTTTAGAGAGAACAACGAATCATTTCATGGCGAACAGTTTTACGATAACATTTCTGGTGTGAATTGTGCTTTAATTTGTTTTTGTTGTTGCTTTTTTTGAATTCGCAACGTTGAAAGAATGAATGGTTTGTTGTGAGACGATGGTCGTGTTCTGCGAAGCACTTGTCGGGTACCCGAATGGCTCGATCATTCGAAGCGGACTCTTTGACCAAACGATCTTCTTCAAAACTAAGTCGTCTTAATTCACAACACCGAATCGGGCGGAGAATGCCGAACAAGAGTAATCCAAGAGACTGGTGCTTGTGATCCAGGACTTCTTCTTCTTTGGCTCACAAATTGAACATCACAAGAAAACCCATCAAACGCAACGAGACGCCTCTTCTTCGTGGACAACATTCACGATCGTTGACAAAACAGGCAAAGAATCCATTTGTTGTCCATTTGAAAACGGTCGGCGAATCGGAGCGACCGAGAATTGCACAATCACCTCGCCAAATCGGAAATCAACTCCAACGCAATCAACCAATTGTGTTGAAAAGAACGAAGTGAAAAATGGCTATTTGAAATCTGGTGTTCATTTCCTTCAGTGATTTCCATCAGAATCAACACCATTCCGACACATGGGCATTCCACAATTTCATCTCGTTAGCTCTCGTCATCGGTCGCGTTCGAAACCGAAAACATTCCGGCTTGCATTCATACGGACAAACTTTTCCTAAAACAAATACGCACTGGCACTCGGCATCCGAGCCGATACATCATTGCACACACAATTCAAAGATAAAGAAATAACAACAACAACAGCAGCAACGGGCACAGCCGCAGAGAACGAAGATGAAGATGAAGAAGGAAGAAACAAGAAGTAGACGAAAGGAACAAAAAATAAACCGAAAAGCGATGAAACAAATGCAACACATTCACACACACACACACGTACACACACTCGCACACACATGTAGAGAAGCACACATGCGCAACGGTTCGACCGAACATCGAACGACGATACCAAAATATGATCAAATCAAAGACGAATAAAACAAACAAAATAGAATGCACTTGAACGATGGTGTTTTTGTCTCTTCTCAAAACGACGACGATGTGACGATGCCGTTTGTGTTGCATGCGCGATTGCAATATGTCCAGTAATCCACCGATTCTACACAATTTCAATGGCAGAGCGCATTATTTTGAGTGAAAACAACGTAAAAACCACAAAAATTCTGCGATCATATCTATCGATCACTCGAATCGCATACAATTTCGAATCGATCACATACACACAGACACACACACGCACGCACACAATTCTAATGAAATCCCGACAAAAATCTCAGCAATCAATCACCTTCAAAATACACGAGATGTTAACCGTTTAAGAAATTTCACTCGACTGACGACTGGGAACCGACGATTTAGTGATTTACTTAACGTTGAACTCTTACTGTGAGGATTTTCGTGCTGCGGCTGTTGTTGTTGTTGCGGCGGCGGTGGCGGCGACGACGGCAGCGACGGCCACAGCTACTGCTGTTCCATGTTTTTTTTTGTTGTTGTTGTTTCATTCAAACACTTGGAAACTTCGTGCTATTCTCCCGGTTTGTTCTTAACATAAGCACAAGCGAGTTGCACGATCGTTGCCACCAACACACAGACAATCGAAGCGAAACGAATGGGAAAGCGACATGAGAAAAACACCGAGCGATGATAAGTTTTGTTGGAAAAGGAAATTGTGATTTTGTGAATTGTTGAATGAGATCGAGACTGACGGGGTGATGCGTGAGAGGTGCTAATGGGGGGAAGGGAGGGGAGTCTACCATTCTTCCTCGTTTAGATTGATCGTTTGGAGTCAACGGAAAGTGATAGTGGTGCGCAGGGAAGTCGGTGTTTACTCAAGATAAGACGATCGGATTCGGTGCTTTGATTCTCGTCGATGAGGGGAATGACCGAAGTGATTGGAGGTGCTGCGGCTGGATTCAGTTTTCATTTTATTTTTCTTCCTCGCTTTAAGTTGGATAACTCGATGGTCATTTGCTTTGAAAAATACAGATGATCTCAATCTTCATGCGATGAAGCGCTTTCTGTCTCTCGGGCTTAAACTCTGGATCCTTCCTTCAATGGAAAAATTTCACCTCTTTCCCAAAAACAACCGAATAAAATCAACTCAACAAATCGAAATCCACTTGAAAATCATCTGAACAATTCGGTTCAATTTCGGTCGCTTTGGAATAACCGATAAGAAGGTCAAAATATGAAGCGTATTATTTTGGGCAAATGTTGATAATTTCTGTGTTATTTTTGTGTGTTTCAATTGAATTGGATGGACGAAAATGAAATTGAAATCGTTGGAATGTGAAATGATCGCTCACATGATCGAAATGAAGAGGAGAATCTTCCCGAAACTCAACGACCACCTCGATCGCCGCCTCACCCCAGCTGACAAAAGGCTTCTCATCTGAAACTTTTACCGCAAAACGAGAGCAAAAAAAACGGCAGAGAAGGAGCATTCTAAGCGACGAAAGTGTGTATTATCATGCGTCTGTATCTGCTCATTTCCGGGTGACGATGTTATCAGCGGAATGCTCGCTGTAACATTCAGAACAATGCGAAGAGCAATTAATTGTGTAAATTCAAGAAATTTCAATCATGATTCGTCGTAAATGAAGCGAATTTCGGGGAAACGTGCTGGCTCGGGACTATCGCACGGTTTCGAGCGTGTCTCGATCAGACGAGGATGACGTTGGGTGGTTCACTCTGCTAATCCTTCCTTTTCACTCCCAACGGGGCGGGGACTCACACCAAAAAACGCACTGCTTTTCAAGATCATTTGTGATGGTCATTGTATTTTTCCATGGATTTCTCTCTTCTTTCAAAATAAATTATTAATAAAAATACAAATACATTTACGAATTATCAATAATAAATGACATCTTGGCAAAACAGTGAACAAAACCGAAAATGGATGAATCTATCGATGCGTACTTAGATGAATGGCATAAGTTGAACGAAGATTGATTTCGATATTCTGAGAGAGAAAAGGAAACTGTTTTTTTTTTAATGATGAAAACATCAATCGAGCATAACCGAACAAGAAATATACAAAGACAAACTGAGGAGGACTGGATTGATAGACTGCCAATAATATATAGAAATGATACAACCAATCGCTTAGGAATTATGAATTGTGAATTAGCAATTAAATCTAAATAAATCGAGCCTTTGGCCATAACAAACGTAGAAAACAGTTGCCCTCAATCACATCGCTGAACTCAATGAGTACTGCCCTGCTGGCGACGTTCCCGCTCCAAATGCAAGTCGAAAAGTAGCTTGTTTTTGTTGTAGTAGAATGGATTCTGGTCGACTGATAGCTCCGGATTGTAGTTGTCATCCGTCATGTATGGCTGCGTGTGGGACGGTTCACCCATCAACGTTGTCTGTGAGCTGCTAGCAGCATTGTGGCCGTTGAGGATGTCGTGGCCGTTTTGAATGAAATTACTATTCCCATTGGAATAACTGCTAGGATAATGAGCTGCATGCGGATGATGGTGAATGTTGTGGTTATTCGATGAGGCGGAGCTCGAGGCTTGCGCTTGGCTCAAATGCTGCTGATGATTCCAATGGCTATTTTCAGATGAATTCGTTGAATCTAATTGAGGTAGTTGGGCAGTGGTCAGATGCGGATCGACATATTGGTTTGTGATCGATAGGCTATTTATTCGTTTTGATATTGGCATGAAATCACAGTTGTCCTCATCCCTCGAACGTTTTCTGAAACGACACAAAACCCACGAACGCATGTTCGATATTTACTTTTGCTTTTTCTTTTTCTTTTTTTTTCGTCATTCGTCGTTTTTGGTATTTTAAGGAAATTTCCTCGTAAAATATTTTGAGGAAAACAATAATGACGTCATAAAACATTAAATGTTTTTGTTTCGATTGAATGGGCCAGTCGAGTTGCACAATGTACGAACCTTGTATCTGTGATTGCAGTCATCTTTCCTACGCGTTAATTTGCCTTCAACTCAAATGCCTTTCAGCTGAAAATGGTTATTTTCGCTTTCGAATGTTCTTTGTGATTCCTTTGACAACGCAATCTGCGATGTGCAAATTTCGATGGATTTTTTTTTTGTACAAATCTCTTCAATTGGGCATTTGACTTTTAACTAACCAAACATTGAGTGGTTTTTTTTTCTGTGAGCGATTCAGCAACAAAAGATGAATCTAATCGCTTGCACACCTTGGTAAATGTCAAAACAAAGAAATCAACTTGCAGCCATCAATCTGTCATTGGAGTTGAAGTTTAGTGTGCTCCGATGGATGGCGCTGGGTAGTAAATTTTCTACCAAATTCACCATGAATCGAATGGGGGGATTTGAAGACGGTTCGGAGAGATGATAGGGTGCTTCGGAGAGGAGATTTATTGGTCAAAGAGATTAAGAGAGAGAAATTTAACCAAAGTTCCGGCAGAAACGCTGCGTAGTTACTTTGGATACCTTGGACAAGCGCGAAAGACAAATGAAAACAAACCGAAACGTGGTGCCTGAGATCGTACTCGTTCGCGTGTGTAAATCAGAGGCTCCACGGGGTGCCCTTTTCCCTCTGCCAAAAGATCAACAGCTCTTCTCACCTCAACGCCTCCTTACTGACCCACCCACCCACTTCACTCAATTTCAGACACACTGCAAGAGCGTGCTTATGGTTATTCCCAGAGCACACTTCCGTACACTGACCTTTCCATTCCGGGCTGAACAGATTCTGAAGATTTGTCAAACAATGGTCGAAAGTGGCCCCCAGTACCCGGAAACCAAGCGCTCAACACCACGGCACGGAATATTTGGTCCTCGCCATGCTCATGACCTCTGTGCCCTTCTGCACATGCTGTTGGAGTCACCGTGGCTTGCAAGTGGAAGTGGATCATTCTACCATCCCCAAAATACCACTTGACATCATCGACGCAGCCAAAGAAGCCCAACTGATCGACCGAGCAGGGGCTGGTCTCATCCGCTGGCTGCATGCAGAAGGAAAATTCAAATGACTCGCTCAGAAATTTAGTGTTTAATATGATTATTCATATTCTCAATATGACGATTACATCAACATGTATTTCCATTGTGATAAAACTAAGTGGCTTATTTGGAAAAACGCAGCACTAAACGCCCCAACAGAATTGATCAATTCAATATTCCTGTTTGGCGCAGTCCTCTTTAGATAATTCATTTTCATCAATTTTTTTGGTTTAAACATTTTCTACTATTAAATTCATAAGTTGTTATTCCGACTTGGATTTGCATTTCAATGCAATGTTGATGGCATTTTCAATCCATAAAATTGAACAAGGCCCATTTGAGGCTGGTCCAGTACCCGAGACTTCCTGTAATCGAATTTGATAAAATGCAATTCTCTTTGGAGAAAAGCCTTCAGCGAGATTGAACTAAGGTGAATTGAGGTGAACACCTTTCGGAATGGAATCCAGCATGCGTTCTGTTTGGATTCATCGGGGACCCCTTCAAAGCGGTAAAAGTGTTTGATTGGGTCCGCAAGGAAGTGACTCGTGCCATTGCAATCGAACGCATGCTGGATTTTATTGTGAAAAGCACCGGCGACTCCTTGATTGGAATGCGGGGGCGTAAAATTGGAAATTGGAAAATCAAACTCGAGCACAGTGAACGCGTACGCGCGCTCAGTGGAATAACCGGTGACCGATAATTAGAATGGCATTTCATATTTTGATTCAATTGCGAAGCGCAGATGGTCAATTTAGATGCGCCTCTGTCGTTTTGTTACGATTGGCGGCGGTGTTGTTGATGGACTGTTCGATTCAGCTGACATCGAGCCCCTCGTGCGTTTTGGTGTTCGCTTTGGGCCGTCGGTAACCAATTTGTTGATCAACTTCTTTTCTAAGTCCTTTGGTGTTTGTGGTCGGGTTTTTGTTGTGTTTTGTGGAGTTGCGGCTTTGGCTGAAATTGACAGAAAATTTGAATGTCACAACGCCAGCTGTTGGCATCCAATCGAAACACTTACTTTTGTTGATTGGCTCTGTTTTGGTCTCTGGCAGCTTCTTTTCATCTGTTTCGGCCAATTTCTTGCTCATCAGCGCACTGTACTCGGATTCCGGCAGAGAGAATTCGACTTGCTCTTCGGTGAACGGCAAACGTTCCATTTGATCCAAAACATCCAGATTGTAGAGCGTACGCAAGTGTGCCCACACCGATTCGCTGGCCACTTCCCGTTTCAATGCTTTTGACAAGCGTTCGCAAATGCGAGCCATGTAAAAGTGTTTGTTTATTCCTACCGGCTTCAAGCCATCCAACGCGTACAGCAATTGCACTTCTTCTTCGGTGTTCCATGTCAATTCCATGTCATCTGTTTCCGACTTTTCTTTTACAGCCATCGCGGGAAACCTTTCGGGGTTTTTCTTCGATATTCAACTTTCGAAATGCCTTTGAGGATGTTTGATGCGAAATGGCTCGGTCAATTCACACAATTCTTTTGAATTTTCAATGATTGAATCCAAGTTTCAATGGATTTTATTTTTTTTATTGTGATTTGCTATTGAATTCTGCATAAATATGCAGTTTATTTCTCGTTTTCGTTGACAGCTCGGCTTTTTTTTTTGTTTGGAGTGCGTTCAGTGACGAGTGTTGCGGGGACGCACCCATTTGGTAGAATCTGATTCGAGAAGGCATGAAAACACAGAGAAGATTGTTCGCGCTGATTTTGACGAGCAAAACTCAATCGGTCCACTTGGAGAATGATTTTCCCGGAAGCCCCGACAAATCAACCAAATCCTGGGTGCGTTCTTCGTCACGAAAAACCAATGTCAGGAATTGAATGCGTCAATGTATGTGTGGTTGTGTTTGTGTGTTTGTACAAATATAATCAAAGTGCACGTGCTGAACCGAGGATGATTGCGGTTGTTGTGGGGGATCCATCGAATTTCAAGAAGCCACAATGACTCTCATCACCAAATCAATGGATCTCCATTGGAAGCGTCACGGGTCTGATGGAATGTTTGGCTGGTTGTGGGGACTTCAATTCTTGGCCACAGCAATGAAAGCTCAGATAAAATCCAGTAAATACCCGCTGATTTCTGGCAAACACTTCAGTTCACTTGGAATCTTCGAACCAGTTCTAGCGAAAGTGGAACAACTTCTACGGCCGGCTTTGAACAAAATTGAGAAACAAACTCCATTTGAAGAGGTTCCAAATAAGTGAATCGCCCCATGTCGTTCGCGATCACAATTGATGCCCGATGTTCATCGACCGCGGTGAAGAACTGAATCGACCATTGCCCAATCATTACCCAACCAGTCAACTGGCGCTTCCGAAGGCAGTATATTATCGTCTCGACTGGAATTAATTCAATTTCGTCTCTTTTGGCAAACCTTCAATTGAATGAGCAACAGCCGAGGGACTGACGTTGCATCCCGGTCAGCTGCCTCTTGATTCGGCGTTTTCTCCCAGGTCAAGTGTTTTGTGACTTTGGCGCCAGACAGCACTAGAATCAGTTCTGAATCTATTTCTTTACCGGTTGGATCGATTATATACCGTTTCAAATGATTCTCATCCAACCCGAAGAAGGTGGTAGTTGTTGTGAGGGATGCAGCATTGAGGAGCTTGTATTGGAATGGAGGGACCATTGTTGACAATAAAAAGTGTTTGGGTTGTCGTCCTTAATTGAAGTTTGAATCGAAGATGAGTTGGGTTTTATTGATTCGATGAGAACTCTATATCTGGTTCATTTCTCCCCCTCCGCTAATGTGGTCAGGCAGACGCAGATACCAAGCCCATCTGCGTGAGATCACCGAGAAAGTGATTATCCTGCCAGGACTTGGATTTCTGTTCGGGATGAGGGCATTAGCATTTTGGACAAGCATCGCCACCACCGCCTCGACCACGACTCACAATAATTCGAGTTTTCCAAGCAAAAGAAGGCGACTGAAGCGTTGAGCCACCTCACCACTACTTCAAACCCGCCCACAAGATGACTCTGACCGCAACGATTTAAGTTTGATTCACATTCGCTCGTCGAATTCCATCATTCTTCGTCGTCGTCGTCGTCTGTCAAACGAACGAATTTGCCCACAAAAAAGTGCACAGCGTATTTTCCCTTGTTTATGTTATTTTGTTGGATGGCAAAAGCCGATTTTTGCGGGCAAATTATTGAAAATTTCCGTCGATTGATTTGTGCTAAAGACTTTGCGCGGCAAGTGGATTTCCATTCAAACGGTGAAACAGTTGGAAATCGCAATCCAATAAGTTTCGTTTGTTGATATTTGTGATGTTTGCAAACAACAAAAACATTGGCGTTGCATTCCGAAAATTGTTGCTTTTGAGGCGAGGGAATTCGCATTGGATTCCGATGTGATTGTGTTTTTGTTGAATTTTTGCGTGTTGCATCGATCTCGGATGTGTAAATAATAGCGAGATCAATGACCGATCATCAGAGCTCCGCACTTTCCGCCAAAGCAAGTGAAGATTTTGATGTGGCGGGAAACGATGGGACAAGTGAACATGTGACCGACGTCGAGGTCAGGGCGAGTGTTGTGCTCGAGAAGAGTGTAACCGAATTGGATGTTGCTTCTACTTCGCCGGCACAGCTGACTGAGGTCGAAAAAGAGGAAATTTCTGGTAGGAATGAGGACCCGAGCTCGACAGATGATCCTCCGGTAGAGGAATGTGGGTCTGGCAGAGGACATGACCTTGGGGTTGAAGGTGATGAGGGTGCATTTGAAACGGAACAATTCAATGACGGGATGGACGGAGATGAAGAGGCGCCCAGTGGAGTGGAAGAGGAGGACGAAGAAGACCCAAGCCAGGATGAAGAGGACTTGGAGTCGAAGGTGTTCCTGAGCTATGACTCTGGCAAATCGACCAAAAAACGTCGACGAATTCTCGTTTGTAGTGACGGCGAAAGCAGTGCCGATGAAGCTGATGGTGAAAGAGACCGAATTCTAAGCGATCCTGAAGACGGTCTCGCTCCGGATGTCATCGCCGAATTTGATGATGAATTGCTTAGGAATGAACGACCTGGGCCGAAATCGAAGAAAGCCAGCACGAAAATACTGAAAGAGTTGCAGACGAGGAATTTGTTGCAGAGCGCCATCGTCATACCGGCGGTGAATGGCTCGAAAAAGAGGAAAAAGCGAATTATTGACAGTGACGATGACGAGAGTGGGCACTTCGAACCGGAGAATTTGAGTGTCGATGTTGATGATATTGGTCTTGTGCCGGAGGATGCTGGCAATGAGGTGGACGATGCCGAGCTGGGGATTCTGGTGAATGCGGTGGAGCCTCTGCCCATTGCTGTGCCACTGGAGGTCTTCGATGATCAAAATATGGACGAGGATCCGAAGGTCTCAGTGCCTCTGATGGAAGGAGGCTCAGATGCCAAAAACGAATCTTCTGCTGGAATGAAACCTCAGACATCAGACCCGCCAGCTGATGACACGTCCATTGTGAGGGATTCCGGAAACAGCACAGACAGCAATAACCAACCACAGTCTGAGATTCAGTCCAAGCCGAAGGCAGAAAATTCGAAACAAGAGTAAGCTACTGGGGATACCTCACCACAATCCATTGCTAAACTCTTGAAATTTCAGTCCATTTTTAGAGCCGACTTCCAGCAGTGAGGAGGAATATCTCCCAAATGACCTGTATTTCGGAACGCCTGACCGGTCACACTTGTCGTCTCGTGGCAGCGAAATGAAACGAAGACCTGAGGGGTCGACTACGAGCAGCAATCCACGACGCTCATCACCGTCCTCTGAGACGAATTCGTCGGTGACCGACGAGTCCTCCGAGGAGGAAAGGCACTCCAAGCCGACTTCGAAAAAGACGACACAAACTAAGAAGGTGGCCAAGCCAGCAGCAAAGCCGCCGAATAAGCCCGTTGCCAAGCCGCCGGTGCCACAAGTCCAATCCCCTCCGAAGAAACGGAAGAAAGGACACATTCCAAATGAGATCTACTTCGATATCAAGGGTTCGTAGGAGCGTCTCTTCGCCATCAAGCGCCGGTTCTAAAAAGAGCTCTACTTTCAGTTCCTCTGCACGTCCTCTACTCGTACGACAACGACTCAGACTCTGAGAGTTCCGAGGAGGAGCCGCCAGAAATCAAAACACCGCCCGTTCGCAAAGCGAATCCTCTGCAAAATGTTGTTCGAGTGGATGCCAGGTATGAGTCACCGCTCGACAAAGGGACAGCAACATTTCAACACTTGCCTTTTCAGACCAAGCTCCAGCAAAACTGTCAGCAGGGCCCCTGCTAATGCCCACAGTCCAACACGAGACGGTGTCATCACAACGATGAAGGAATATCTACGACTCGCCGGAATCAGAGGCGTCAAATTCAACAAGTTGTGGGAAGGTAAGCAAGAGGTCAACACCAAGTCCCGACCCGAGGCTCATCGCTTTCGAAATTCCAGGTTGCAAATCACACCAAGACCGAGCCAACCGGATATTGGAGCTGTTGCACGAGAAGGGGCTCGAAGGTGAGCCAACCATAGCGAAATGCAAGGAGTTGCGAAAGCAGCTGTCGGCGAAGAAAGAAATCGCCGAATTGGACACGAGCGTCATCATCCAGGCGGAAGGACGAACCCGTCGAAGTACCGCAAGGGCGGCTACACGAAGGAACTACGTCTACGACGAGGACAAGAACGTGCAAGAGACTTTGAAAAAAATCAAAAATATCATCGACAGTGACTCGGATTGATTCGGCTCGGTGGTGGTCTGTTGTGATGAGTTCACCACGATTTTCCTTAAAAATTTGTCGAATTTTCAAAAGATTTTTACAAATTAACATTTCGGCACGGTTAACATAGGGAGTTAGGGGCTTAGACTTTGAGCAAAACCAGTGTTGGGGGGGCTGATGGGGTGGCCGCAATTGTGCCATTTGAATGCCGTGAAGAGGGAGACAATCATTCAGTGAGCAGCCTTCTTCCGCCTCGGCCATAAATATCATCAATCATATCGCATGCGACTGCGGTGCTCAATTTTTCCAAGAAAACCCAAACAATCACTATTTTTTAATCAAAATGAACAATAATTGTGAACAAAATTCTTTAAGAAAACTTTTCCAAAAAAAACAAACAAACAAAACAAGTCACGAAAACGCTTTGAAACAAAATTCTATTCGAGATTTCTTTTTAGTCAATTTTTGCGTATTTCATTTTGATTTATTTCGCAATATTTTGTGCCACCATTTTTGCTGTATGTTTTGTCAATGGATAATTTAGAAATAAAATTTGTAGAAATTCTTTAAAAAAAAACAAGACTTTTTGAATATTTTTCGGGCGTCTCCACCTGAATTCCACCACTTGGATGCGGTTGATTTGCATCGAGCCCACTTTGACATTTGTGCAAATATTGTTTGTAAACAAAAGCCGAGTGAAATTGACGAAATCGACAGAGCTTCCGCAAAGCAAACCGACAATTCCGAGAAAATGTCAGCGAAAAAGCCGTACGACGAAAATGAGAAGCGCACACTGATGGCGCTGGTGGAGAAATATCGGAATATCGTGGAGGCGAAGCGCTACGATTCAACGACAATATCAAAGAAACGACGAGTCTGGGCTCAAATAACCAGCGAATACAATCGCCATCCGGACGTTCAGAAGAGATTAGCAAAGCAATTGAAGAAGCTCTGGGAGAATTTGAAGCATCGAGCAAAGCAGAATGGGTCCATTGGGCCGGTCATCACGAGCGTCCGATCGGGAGAGGATAGCTTGTTGTTGGCCTCTGATGGGGATCCTTTGGAGCATCCCGGGAGCAACAATGACGATGGAGTGGAGGACTTCGACGAGATTTTCATTCATTCGGTCGGAAATTCGAATCTCAAAGAGGAACATCGCGAGGAGCCTCGACGACTAGACAATCCCCCACATGTCACACCGTCAGAGGATGAGTGCGACACCATTCTAGCACCGAGTAAGTGATTCATTGCGAAAGCCCTTCAAAACTGACAGAATGCCATTCCCAGTCATCACCGCGCGGATTAAAAAGCTGCAAGAGGCCATCGACCAGCAATCGGAGTCGCACCGTTTGACCATTCAACGACATCAACTACAAAACCGGTTGCTGCAGGACCAACTGAGCAAGCAGTCTGAAGTGCATGCCCTTCAATTGGATCGCGAACGTGAGGTACGTCTCAGCGTCATTTAACGCGTGACTTGTGATTCTGATGCGCTCCACTGCTCTTTCCAGTTGCACGACTTGCGGATGAGCCACGAGAAGGAGCTGCAAGCGCAACGACTGCGCAACGAACGGGAATTGCACCAGCTGAAGATGGCCGAATACAACAAGACGCAAATCGCCTCGCAATACCCGCTAAACTACAAATAGACTGGCGTGCGGTGAACATCATTTCGAAAGAGCCCTTCCTAGCAGAATGTCGTCGATTACTAGTTTTGTGATAATTTTCTGCGATCTTTGACGAATTGCGAAAAAGAAAGAAAAATAAATGATTTTCGTAGAGACAAAAAAACATATTAATCGAGATAACGCATTGCCTTTCGAAAAGATTGATTTATGCCCGAGCGATAGTTGTAGCGCATGCGCATGAGACCAATGACGCAATCTGAACCATTTAATCAGCGAAGCAATGCTCGCAACCGAATTAACTTTCCCCCTTCGGGAAAATCTACGGTTGAATCTCAATGAAAACGGCATCAGCACAAGTTTATGCAAATCCCAAAAGAAATGACCGCATGCGCCTTATGCAATGCGCTCGCATTCCCACCGAATCCATTTCAATTAGCCATTTTGGGAGCTCAGCTCAATTTGTCCGATTCGCGTAAAGGCACCGTCGCAAGTAAATAAAAGCGGTTCCGTTGGCTTGGTCATTGGCCGTGTCGCGATCACAGCCGATAAATCACACTTTCGGCGTGTTGCCCGTCACAAACTGTCCAAACGGGCCATCATTCAACTCCGATCCGAAAATTGTAATTCGACTGCGTTGAACATGCGCCGCCGCCGCCGCCGCCGTCACAAATTCAAGACTCGCCGTCAAATGTGCGAACGCAATTAAATAAACGATTCATCATCATTGTTAGGGGCCCCGTCGAAGACGAATGAAAGGTTAACGGATTGGATTTCATTCAATAACTCAGCATGCGGTGCGCAGGCATCGTCTCGGCCATACGTGTGACACTGTGAAGAAACCGTTGTTACGCATCGTGCATCGTCTACCGGCCGAAACCCGCTTCGCTAACAATCGATCCGTGTCCATTCGCGTCAAAATACCATTCAACATTTTAATTATATAATTTTCTTTGCAAACAATTGTTTTCTTTCCTTCAATTATGAATATTCCGATTGCCATTTATCTCTGCATTGTTGTGTTTTGTCTGGCCGGCCGTTTCGCATTCCATTCGGTCGCCGAGACGCTCTACGACAATTATCAACGTGGCCCAGTGTCATCGAATGCCGAAATGAGAAGGAAGATGCACAATTTTTCTTTTCTTTGCATTCGCTTTGTCTGTTGGTCGTCGTGTTGTTTTATTGTTCTTTGTTTGATTATGTCATCGGCGGAGTCACTTGCCGATTCGACCCGATTGTTGGTCGAGTGAGTCGAGTCGGGAGCGGAGCAGCGCTGAAGGGTTTCGTGACCCCTTTTGGCCCGGAAACCGCATGACCCAATGTCAGACTGTCGGCCCACTCGCAAGACTTTTTTCGCGCAGTCATTTCCCTGCGAACCACTCAGTTGTCGCCGTTACACTCGACACCCAAACCCATTCGGCTCGGAGCAGAGTCGACGAGTGAAAATGCGCCACTTTCCATCTGAGACGATTGCTTTACATAATTCTCCCAACGGCTAGTCGGGTATGCGTCCAACGGATGCCCGACAATTTAATTAACGGCCCGGAAGTCCATCGTCCAATTAGCGTGTTTATGGGTTTGTTGAAAGATTTTATTGCGGTGAAAGAGGTGTTGACCGAACTCGGCCACATTGTTGATGAGGCCTATGGGCGAATTGCATCATCGGCTCTAGAAATATGCTCTGAAGGTTAAAGACAGCTTGATGGGACTACTTTTCGGGGCAATTGGCTCGTTGCTTTGTTCCAGACGCTCTGAGACACTAATCGATAACTGGTTCATTGCGTCAGATTTGACGGGCGAGCTCCATCTCAGTCGAATAGATTTGTTTTATCCGGAAAGGCTTCGCATTGAATATCTGGCACGGTGGGGATGGTCACCAGGACACTCGAAATTGCTTCGGTTCATTTTGATCATCTTGGAATGAGATGAGAGCACTCCCCCTCTCCAAGGCCGACCATACCAAATCGATAACAAAACACAAATAAACACGAGTTTTGGCATTTAAGATTTACTCCAAAGTTTAAAAAATAAATCTTTCCTTTCATAACGGGTTATACATCTGGACTGAGGCAACGTCAATGAGTCGCTCACGAGATGATGACCTTTGGTCGGTATCCAGCCCGGTTGGCGGTGTATTCAACAACGACGTGTCTGCCGGTCTTCTCATCGGTGTATTCGTACTGGCCGCTCACATCGAAGTGCTCATCCTCGGTGCCAGCGTTCTTGAATGTGGCCTTTGCGCCATCCTTGATTCCATTGCTGGTATGGAAGCTGCCTCGGAGAAACAAAGTCACATTCGTTCCTCCAAAAATGCACAAAGCACAACTCACCGATATCTATACCCTTCGACGCCATTGTTTTCATTTATGAATTTGGTGGTCTCGGCTTCACCGTCACCAGCAACGGCCAGAGCAATGAGTGCAGCCAGAACAATGATGAACTTCATTTTGATTTGAATTTGGATTTTCACGTTTCACTTTTAATAGTCGAGAATCAACTGTGTCGAATGATGCGCGAAACCCTACCTTTTATACGATCGGTGCCCGGAAGGCGCGGTGACATAACTTGTTGTTTCTCTAGAATTTCGTGTTTGCGAAACTGAAAGTGGTCAATGGCATCAATCAAATGCCAATTCTGACAACAACAAAAAATGCGAATGTCAAAAAAGCGCAACATCAACATCAACATAAAAAAAGGAAGCAAAAACAAGACGATTCCGCTGAAGCATCAAGAACGCATGTTCCAATGGGTCATTTTTAAGTCCTCGAAATTTGCATTCCAAAATTTAAACACGAGTATTTTTCAAAAAACAAAAATAGGAATTCGCAAAAAACATTTCTGGAAATATTCCGTTTGCTGAAGCTCTTCAAAATGAGCGATCGGGTGACAGTTATGTGAGTGACTAACCACAGAACCGATTCACCAAGCGACGATGGACCGGCCCTACCTGTTTGATAATCTCAACAAATCACAGCTTATCGCAGGCTAATCAATTAAATCATCACTAAAAACACTCACACTAATTCTAAATTATAATTTCGGATTTAAATTATGCAAAATGACGATTATCAAATGAGTATGCATTTTCGAATGGTTCGCACCAAGATAAGTTTATGTCAGGTAGGGACAGAACGCATCACTCACACTAACAGAGTGGATGACGTCACTCACAACTTCAATAGATCTCTATTCAGTGTTGCCCGATGGGAATGATCTAGTGAACGCCATTGCTCGTAACGTCACAGGCAACTTGAATAGGCAACGTCACTAACACAGACGCAGAATATTCTGTCACTACCTGAAGTGAACTTATCTTGGGTTGGCATCGTAAAAATTGTGTATATTCATTTGATTTAATTTGAAATGACGTAAATCACTTTCTGATTCGCCCGATTGCCACGCCCCCAAATCTCCGAGCTCCTCGGATTCTGCCTGGCTGACAAGCCTCTCTGCAAAACTCCCCGACAATCAGCTGCCACTGACCACACAGTCTGATCCGGAAGGGCTAACCATTGTTCATCCGGACCAATGGATCATCCGTTCGGGTTCAACGATTGAGCTGTCATCATCAAGGTCTCATCGAGATCAAAAACGCTCCTCTTGACCCAATCGATGAACGGCGATCAATCCATTCGCTCTCCGAACTGAAATATCGCGCAAAAATATTGCGCAGCAATCAGAAGTGTAATGAGCTCGATTGTTCGGAGGAGCCCGGTCGAAATGAATTAAACGATTTTCATAATCGACCGTGTTGCAAACAATGGTGCAATCTCGCGGTTCTGAACGTAAACATCACCTACTCGACGCGCCATCGCGCAGGTTCATGCGAAATGGCTTCATTGTTGTGATGATGAACGGGCATGTGCATTGTCATCGTCAGCCTTGATGCAATCCAGAGGGGAGCGACCGCGTTGTTTCGGAAATGGTCGATGAATTGAGGCTTTGATAAAGCGACCCGTGAAGACATTTTCACGGGCATTGCCTCACAGGGGCATCCCAGCCAAGATCCGCTACGGCTCATTAGCCGAGCAACCTTGACAGCTGTTTCTCCCCAACAGTCAAAACAATCATCGCATTTCATTCGAATCGACCGTTTTCTCGCCTGCCAATCTCCGACCGAGTTCATTTCAAGACGAAAAATCGCTTGAAACAAACGCCGCAATTCGCCATCGTTGCCATCACTCAATTCGATCCAATCTCCAAAATGGTTAATTGCAATGTTTTTCATGTCGTTTTTCTTCTCTTTTTCGGTTTGTTTTAAGCGATGCCGTTGCGATGCCGTTGCGATGCCCCTCCGTTTCTTTCTCACGATATTAAAATAATTGCCGTCCAACATGACTCCGATGTTGTGCGACTGCGTTTTTGGCGATCGCGAAAAACCGTCGGAAAGCACAATGCGAACACAATTTGGATCATCCAATGAAATGGGTGACTTCGTGCTGGTGGATTGCGTTACCGCAAATGGATTCGAATGCACTTGCGATTGGAATCAGAAAGAGGCATCGACAACGCGCAACATTTCGCAAAATTGGATTGTTGTTTGATTTTGATCGAATTGAGGCGCACATCGTGTGGATGGCACTCGAGATGGCGGCCAGGTGGGTTAAGTGAGCACTTGTTGCAATGAATTTGATGTAAATGAACGTGAAGCGGCGAAGGGAATTCTCGTTACCAGAGTGAAACCTACCGAAACCCACCCACCGAAACCAGCCCGGAATGCCTTGGCTCGGCCCTGATGTTTGATGAGCGCGCGCGCGCCTTACCGAAGAAGTCGATCGATCCATCAAAAGCAATGGCCATTGCGGCGGCTACCACACATGCGCCATCCATCAGTTTCTAATTACCCGGTGCGCCTCATCAATCCAAATTGCAACACGCATTGACCTTAACCACCAAAAATGCCATGTAATTTACTCGAATCGAACTGGAACCGTCAATTAATAGCACGACGCACACGATAATTGACGACCGTCACATTCCACGCATTGATTCATCAACACCCAGACGACTTGGACGTCTCCAACGGATGGTCGATTGTGCGCTTGTGCGAACGCAAGCGTACGCGTGTGTAAGCCCCAGCCATAATTAAATAACAATGAAGATGATTGCAGGCCGACGATGAAGACACCTCGAGGGCACTTGTCGCGAGGCACAGTCAATTGGCCGATTCATTTCAATCGACGGGCCGCCGCGTAATCCATTTCGGAGCAAATGGCGACATTTAGCCCGTCCGTTGCCGCTCATTTGTGAATGTGACACCGAGTGGCCCCCCGTCTCTGTTGCCATCGTTCAATCTCAGTCTCGCGCATTGCACAAACAAATTATCAACAAAAACAATAACATTTCGCAAATGAAGCCGGCCGAACAACTGTAATTACATTTGTAATGGATCATTTCGATTGTTATCGTTTTCATTTGTTGACGTCGCCTCTCTCTCTCTCTCACTCGCCAGTCACTTCTCAACAACTCGCCAGGCTTCTCTCATTTCGAGCAATTCAACGCAGAGTGTGGAGCCCAGCATCGCAATGAAGATGCCAAAAACATGAAAAAAACGATGCTTCATTGTTGGGCCTCAGCATTTAAGCGATGCGACAACATCGTTATTGTTGTTGTTGTTGTGATGGCTTTTGCTGTTTTGCGCTAATTGAATGCAAACGAATGAATTAATGGCGCAAACCGCGTAATCGTGCGCCTATTGTGTGCCGCTCGGCTTGGTGACATAACCGCATCGAGAGAAAGAGAGACATTTTCGTCGAAAGATCGCTGAGAGATGGAGGATAAACGGTGACGCGGTTGTTATTTTGATGAATTGAATGGAATTAACATTTTCGAAGAATGCATTTTGCGCAATTCTTCATCACTTTTTGTTGGTTCAGTTCAGGAACAGAATGGTGACATTTCGCTTGGAAACAAGAATGATGGCGATTGTTCGAGGAAAAAAGCGATTTGGGTCGCGTTGTGACGGAAGAGCCGGTCGCCACGAAACGCGTTCTCTTCTCAGAGCCGACACTCGACCAATTCATCACCGTTCGCCCCACACGACTCCGGTCACCCGAAACCCATTCATTTTGTTTGCATAAGAACCAATCGCCTCCATCGGAATCGCAAATTAATTAACCGTAATTTGACAGTTTATTAATTTGCCGGGCGCGCAACCAGTTCAGTCGGCTTCTCCAACCATCGAATCGATATCCATCACCGAAAATTGCTCAACCGGCGAAATTCCAGCGAATCATTCCGAAATGACGTGCACGATTAGATCGAAACAATCAATCGATAATGCGTGCGTCAAATTGCGTCGCAATTCGA